>APFE030498123.1:1312-22953 GCA_000404065.3 Pinus taeda | reverse complement strand
GAGTAGGCCAGGCTGCTCCACCTACTATGGATTTCACACTTTCATCAGGCACCGATCACGATCTTTGTCATCAGGCAACTGCTTTTCCTAGTGCACGATGGGTACTTGTGGCTAGAGGAGCCTATTCCCATCATGGTGGAGCTTATTCACAGGATTTCTCGGCTTCAATGTACGGGAAGGGACCCCGCATAAATAACTGTCAAAAGTGGATATTTGGCACTCACAAAGGCCATGAAGAAGAAATACAAGTTGTAAAAGAAGTAGAGAGGCTACGTAATTAGTAGCATTCAAGACAAAGGGGTGCACGTAGCCATCCAGCTGGTGGCTAGGAAGGTGATGAGGAAATGCCGTGGCAACGAGGTACCAGCGACAGTCATCGCACTAGCCAAACAGTGTGTGAAGGGGGTCCAATTCAACTGGGCCAAATTCCTCTATGAGGAATTCCTAACCAATTGCAAAGAAGATCAGGAGCAAGGCAAGACCTTCCACTATGGGTGGTTGCTCTTGTCTTTCTTATTGGTTGCGGAAAAATATGCACCGCTCTAGGTGACGAAGAATGCCACACAAATCAGGGAGACCAAGATCTTATGGGTGCTCATGGAGGCGAGCGTCCGGATGTGGATCAAAAAAAGGTCGCGCCTATCCCCCACAGTGTACAAGAGTCTATGGAATATTTCAGACTTCAAGGTATATGCACAATGTATATATCAAGGTGCGTAAGGATCTGGCACAGATTTGGACCAAACTTACTTTCATTGTGATTGATGATGTTGTTTTCGCTGTGCTCGACTCATGGACACCCAAGTGGTGTGCCCCAGATCTGGCGGCGTGCGATGAGACAACGATACAAAAATAGAAGGATGCCACCAAGCTTCTGGCACAACAAAGGCGCAACGAGCAGTTGGCCGAGGAGGTAAGGGCTTCACACGAGGCAGCGAAGGCCGCAGCAGAGCAGACCAAGGCCGCCGAAAAAGTAGTAGCAACACCAGCAACCAGGCCACCATGACGCAGGAGGAGAGAGGCCCGGACCTGACCATAGGACAGGGGATAGAATACACGATGGAAGGCGTGGACCCAAGAAAAACATCTACACAACTGAAACGACAGCGCGGTATAGAGTGAACAAGGCCACGAAAGAAGACCAAGGCTTCCAAACTCGATGGTGAACCCATTACGTTGATAGAGGGTGACCTATACGACATTAGTGACACAATTCACGAGGTCATAGTGGAAGCACTCTAGGAAGCAATGATGAAGCAGCAGAATTTGTTGGGGGCTCTTAGGGCGTAGCTGCAACAACTTCATGTGTGACCCCCACATGAAGGAATGGTAGTTGTCTATGGTGCCACAGGTACATTGGCAATGGAGTAGTTGTTGCGGGCTAAAATGGCTAACACTGTCATACTGTCGGAAGGAGCACTGACAGCAGACAACATAGAGGATAGAGCCGCGATGGGCCAGATCAAGGGACTTGGCCTAAACTTGGCTGCCCTTCCACGGGATATATTATACCAACTACAAGACGGAGCGATGGCATAATTCTGCGCTAGGGAAGGACGCGCCATACAAATGTTCAACGAACAAGAAATCAACATCGAGCAGCTTAGTCTACAATGCGATGAAGTGTTGGCTCAGAATCAGTAGCTGGAACAGATAGTACAGGAAACATGTTTCCGCGCCCTGGAGCTCGAAATTGCGATAGACCTACCAATAGGAGTGCGAATTCACAGATTGGCTAGTGGATTCTGCAAGGCAAAGAAGGAAACAAGGAGGATACAGTTGGACGTTAACCTTCAAATTGTTGAACTGTGATTAAAGGCACAACCATTGACGCCCCTGGAAGTTAGGGAATAGTGCGCTGGAGCTATCCAAAAGGGGCTAGAGGAAATAGCACAGGCAGTGTAGGGCTGTACTATAATGCTAGAAGAATCCCTTGCATTCCTCACTTCCTTACAGGAGGACCCCACCATACAACACCTAGAAACAAAAGCGTGGGAGCTCCAAGTGTAGTATGATAGTGTGTGCAGAACAGTGCAGATGGTTGTCCTGACTCAGTGGTTAGCGAAGCTACAACAAGAAAAGGTGTTGAAGGAACAGTTGGATGCCGCACAATAGAAAGAGGCAGTACTTAAAGCATGCGTCCAGCTGTGGATCGATGAGGCCTTCCGGATCACTACCGATATCGAAGAAAAGCTCGCACAAATGAAGGAGATGCATGCCTTAAGACATGGATCTGATCTGCCCCTGACAATGAGCATTCAACAGAAAGACTGGAGCAGATTCAGCAGACGGCAGAATAGTGCGCTGCAAACCTTCGTGCAGCATAGGCATAGTTATAAGGGCTCTGTGCCAAGATCGTCGCACCAGCAGAGTGACTTGGGATGAGTCACGATGATTATGTTGGGGGCCTATTGGGCATGGAATTGCTCGCAACAGGTTTTGGGGCTTAAAGACTGAGTTTTAGTTAATTGTGTTGTAAGACTCCACGAAGTGCGAGCGCGGAGCACGAAAGTCTAGGATGAGTCATAGGGTTGTCCTCCCTAAGAAATGTAAATAATGTAAAGTCGTGTCGGCCTACCCATGGTCCGCGGACCATGGGATTGTATATTGCTTTGAGTGAGACCTCACTCCGCACTCTGCAAGCTATTACTGAAAGGGCTAATAGTGTAGGGATTTTTTTGGTTAATTAACTCCAAACCTAGTTCAGGCCCCCTTTTTGGGCAATGGGTCCACCGCGTAAGGGTTTTGGGGCTTAAATCCCAAAATTTTGGGTATTGATGTTGTAAAAGTTATGTGAAGTGTGCGAAGCGTGAATTGTAATGGGTCACGTCAAAGGGTTATCTGCCCAAGAATAATGTAAGATAATAGAAAGCGAGTCGACTTGCCCATGGTCTGCGGACCATGGGAATGTATAAATAGAGTGAGGCTCTAAGGGTAGAAGGCATCTTTTTGGTTCTGATAAGAGAATTAGGGGTTTGTAAATGCAATATTCACTCTAAGTTTGTAAGTCCAAGTCGAGGAAGGTAGTAGTTAGAGTAGGCTCTGCAAATCTGTGCGCAAAGGCCTGGTAGAGTCTGCAGCTGTGTGCACAGACCCTACAGCTAAGTGCACAGGGTGGGAGAGGATTATAATTTGGACAGAAGATTAATAAAGATAAGTGTTTCTGAATTATTGAGCATTGGGTCGCGGATCTATAGGTGTATTCTTATGTTATGGTTTTATGCATATCTTTAAGATTTATGGTTGCGCGCACTATATTAACTGTTGAATTCTTGATTAAAGACCTTAAGAATTAGATCAGATCTATAATAACTACAATAATAATAAGAAATATTGGAAGTGCCTTGTCACAAAGCTACGCAAGGACCAGACAACTGTACAGCATAGCGCGAGTGCGCATATCAGTTTGCAACCCCTCCATACCTCATCAAGACATCCCTAGGGTGCGGAAACCTGGTTCCAACACCCTCCCATACTACCTCGGGTGAGACTTCAATCTGCGCTTCGTGGATTGTTGCCGAAAGGGCTGGTAGTGCGGGATTTGTTTGGCTAAAACACTTCCAAACCTGGGTCAGGCCCCAATAAGCCAACAAATGGTTCTATTGCTCAGACAGGGATTTGCCTAGGGGATGTCTGATGTCGAAATGCTAGAACCCTACGAAGAAAGAGATTGAAGATTCATTAGATCAGAAGCTTCATGAGTTTGTGGTGCAAGAAAACAAAACCTCATAGATATTTGAGAAGAGGTGGTTGGATCGCTACGTATACACAGAAATTCACGAGATCTTCTTCACGTCCTTCTTGTCAGAATTGTACGATTGGATTGTGAGGCTAGTCGAAAGACAGGGAAGGTGTAAACTTGATTGACCAATAGTGTGGACTCCAGAGTTGGTGCACAGGCTAGAGGCATTGGAAGATAAAATCACGCAGGCAGTAGATCATTGGCTGGATCGGATAATAGGAGGGTTTATCACTGAGTTCATGATAGACACAACCGTGAGCTACAGCGAAGCTGAGTGGCGTTTTCTCAAGGGACCGCAAGGTAAGTATGTTAAATCGTTGAATACCTGGATTAAGATTCTATTGTGTGAAAAACGGGTGATGTGAATACATTAATGAGTGGAACGACGTGGAGCAGAAAAGTCTACAAAGGTATCGAAGGGTTAGGAAATAGTCCTTTCATTTCACCTCCGTGAGCAAGTGAGGAAGAGCGTGCTTGGGCTTCTCCAAGGAGTGCAGTCAGTTTGATAAAGCAATGCATACCGCAATTACCATCCCCATGTACGCTGCCACCCACATCACCTTGGTTGCCTCCGTCCTCGCCCACACCACCTCTGCCTAACCAGCAGTTTAGCACAGCGAGTGTGATCAAGTTGCCTGTATTCAGAGGAGTAGGAAATGAAGACCCAGATCAGTTTTGGTTTGTAGTAAGAGCAGTATGGGAAGTGCAAGGGGTTACGGATGATAACATCAAGAATGCCACCTTGGTAAGTGCGCTGCAAGATCACACACTAACATGGTATATCAAGCACTTGAATGATCACCTGAATGCCATAATAGCGGAGATCAAGATTGCATTGAACAAAGAATTTAGCCGGCCGAAATCAGAAACACAGTCGATCATCGGATTCAAGGAGATCACGATGCTTCTAGGCGAAACCCCTTGGGATCTAGATAATATACTAAAGAGCACGATCCACGAGGCTAACATGATGTTGATGGATGCACAGCACGACACGTGGTTTGTGGCATCTTTGACACCACATCTAAGGATGGTGCTATCACAACAAAAGATTTCAGCCTAGGCAGAAGCATTGGAAATAGCGATGAGGTTGCACAAAATTCCGATATAGGATCCTGGGTTGGGAGTCCAGCAGATCCACGCGCAACTACAAACCCTATGCTTAGAGATGCAAAGTTTGAAACAGGAAAGGATGCCCTGACCAGAGGCGCACGAAGAAATGTGGTGTATCAAATGCAAAGGCCAACGTCACGACAAGGATCACTGCCCAGTATTTGCAAACTATTTGGCGGGAGGGGTACTGATGCCCTTGAGACTGGAAGTACAAGCAGGGCCAAGTGCGGAACCCGCACTTTGGTGCACGATTGGTCAGGAAGGAGGAAAGCATGCGACGGACAACTGTCACTTGTTGCAGAAGTATACCCAAACTCCATAGCAATTGTACTGTAACTTCTGTAGATCAGCGGGTCACGACATGCAAATGTGTCGGAGCTATGAGCTAATGATGGATAGGACCCAAGCCTATCGAATGTAGACCAAAATGCGAGGTTTCGATCCAGCTGCAATGATGGCATGCACTGGATTCCAAGGACATGTACGATGGCGAGGAGGAATGGGACCTGGACGAGGGTGCGGACAGCTGATCTGTTATAATTGCAGAGGGCTGAGGCACTACGCTCGCGATTGTATGAACCCAATGAGAATATCTTGTCTGTACTGTGAGTAGTTTGATCATGAAATGGTAGATTGTCCAATGCTGATCACACAAATGCACGAGAAAGGGGTACTACAGCCTACTCCAACTCAAAATATCCAAATGATGAGGTCCGAGCCACGCGATGAAGACCCCAGCGTAAAAATGGTACTCAAAAGTGGTGAGACTATAGGGGAAGATAAGAGGAAACAACCCAAAGAAGATTCATGGGTTTGCGAGGCTCCTACAAAGGAACCTAAGCCTGAGTTGGAACAAAGGAAGGAAACATTTAAGGAAGCTAAGAAGAGTTTCACGGAGGCCTCTACTTTAGGTAGTAAGGATCAACCTAAGCCAGGAATGGATCATTATATGATTACTACCTTTTTAGAGAAATGTATGAAACTTCTACGCAAAAATAAGGCAATTAAGGGATTACAAGAGCTGATCACTAGGTGTGCAGGGTCAAGTGAACCACGCGTGGTCCGGAAACTAGGAAAACATGCTTTACGCACCGGGAGAGAAATGCAGTTGACAGCGCAAATTGGTGAGTATGAGATGGATTAGGTCATCTTGGACTTGGGTTCAGATGTGAATGTGCTACCAAAACAGACGTGGGAATGCATGAGCAGGCCTGTGCTGCAGTTGTCTCCTATTCAATTACGGATGGCAAACCAACAAAAGATCTTACCCATGGGATGGTTGCAAGGGGTGATAGTGGACATTGAAGGCGTAAGTACACAGACAGACTTTGAGCTAATAGAAATTGTTGATGACAGTAATCCATACCCCACGTTGCTAGGAATAGACTAGGCCATGGACATGAATGGGGTCATCAACTTAAAAAGATGAAACATGATATTCGAGAAAAAGTCACTCCGTGTAATAGTTCCATTGGACCCAACCGAAGGGGCGTGCTACATTGAACCTGTATGCGATTAGGAAAATGACGATGAACTGGATTGCATCTACCAGATAACAACGCAAGACCAAGATCGGGTGAATCCAATAGTGGACGGGAGAATCTCATGGGAGTGTGACAGTTCCTGCACGTCGGATTCAGATGAAGAGATAGAGTGATGGCAGAACCGATTGCATGAAGTAACAACACTGAATTGTAATATGATGATTAAATCATTGCAACATGTGACAACCAAAGTAAGGAAATTGCTAACAGATGACGACGCAACAAATGGGGAGGAATTCGTAGACCACTGTGGAACTACAATCACGAAGCAAAAGCAGCACGGTGCGCAGAAAGGGGCACTGCACGCAACAACTACACAAGGGTGGAGTACACCTCAAAAGATTAGGTGGGACTGGTGTGAATGTAGAAGGCGGTTATGTGTATGGGTTGGAGGTCCCCACTGTCGAACACGATCTAGGCAGCAAGGACAAAGCGGTTTGGACACCCACCTGCGATAAGGGATGCAGTCGTATGTTGTGCAACCACTGTCCCAACTAAGAATCAACAATAACAACCCAACACAGCAGCAGGAACGAAAATGCCTTCTGCCAGGCGTTCATGATAGAGCTTGTGGAAAAGTAGGTGGGATTCTGAATAGAGTTCATCAAATAAAACAAACCAATTGGAATCGGTGCGTACCAGGGGTTCGATGGGCCTATAGCACCATAAAAAAAAAGGTGTGCGAAGATGACCCTATTAGCAATTAGACATGAAGAAACCAGGAAGACAGAGAGAATTTCCATGACCACCACCCCAATAGTTCGAACTGGACGCAAGGACCTAGGTAAAGGAATTTGGTGGTTACAGGAAGCCATTTGACGCGGGAGCTTGAAACTTCGCAAACTCGATGAAGAATGGGCACGAATGAGGAGGAAAAGTGTGATGTTGGAAGAAGAAATAAGTGAACTGAAAGCCGGAGTCGCACAAGCGTGCTGCGTGAATCTAAGAATAAGGGGACCAGACTTGGTTAGCCCTACTACTGTACTAAAATAAGTTGCAACCCTGATATCACGCCTGCAACAGTACAAATAGGGGAGCATACCATATACAACAAAGAGCGATGGGATACCAGATACAAAGGTACTCAAAAGGTGCCCGCAGCCTAGGGTAGCAGGAAAATTGAAATCTCGCACTAGGGGTGCGACCACCAGAATATTTGTAGGAGGCCCAGTCTTAGCGCTGCAAGTAGTTGGAAGAGGGTGTGGGACTATAAAAGAGTCTATAGGGGAGTTGTGTGACTTGGACGTGGCACGTAAAATCGGCATGAAGCATAAAACACGTCCGTGTACAAGGGACTGTGCTACCACGTGGGGAGGAGGGAAGGTGACCATTGCAGATACTGTTCAAGACAAGATGTCCCATTTAAGACACCAAGGAGTGGACGACAGGAAATTAAGACATAGGGTTGGAACTAGGATTGAAAGAATCTACTGCCAAAATCGCATTAATGAGCCACGAAAGGGGGGAATAGTCGAATTTGAATTCAAAGAGGCCTATAAATCACAAGTGGCTAATCACCAAACAACCCTTGGCCTATTTAAATTGTGGCGTTATCAAACGAGCGAGAACTTGATGAACTTGGAGACCGTAAAAGCAAGTTCGTGGTTTGAAGCATTGCCAAAGGATACACAGGAGTCCCTGATCAAAATCATGAGAACAACCAGGGGAGCTACCTGGAGTGCTACACTACCGGTAGGAGATACACCAGAAATCCCTAAATCACCCAAGATGCCGAGGCCCAAAAAGGACCCACAGACAGCAGGACTAGTCTGCATGTCTCCACGAAATCCCCGATTCAGAAAACTGTCGATGGAAGAGAAAGGTAAGACGGTTAATACTAAAAGAAACGATGAGGAAGAGGACCCTCCCACCTCAGTCAAAGATATGGAACTAGAGGAAGAGATAGAAGAAGACATCCAGCCAGTACGTGCCACAACAAAGCTGCCTAAGTATGTTTCTCTACGAAAAGGGAGGGTCAAAGTCCCTAAAGATTTGGATGTTGTGACGAGCACACTCCTCACCCCATTCCTCCCTGAAGGGGTCCCCTTTGAAGGTATAGTTGTAGGCCACGTGCCCACTATAAAGATTGAAGACTAGGACCTCGTGGATACTGAGAAGTTCCCGCATTTAGAAGCTAGCGATCTGATGGAACAAGGCACGGAAAGGGCAGTTACCACTCTGCAACTGCGAGCATGGTTGAACAGGGTGGAGGAGGCCGAGCTACTCCACCTCCTTTCAATTCCCCACTTCCATCGGCCCCCAATCATGATATTTGTTATCAGACAAGTGCTTTTCCTAGTGCATGATGGGTACTTGTGGCTGGAGGAGCCCATTCCCATCACGACAGAGCTCATTCATAGGATTTTTCGACTTCCCTGTTCTAGAAAGGACCCCGCGAAAATTGCCAACACCGGTGGGGACTTGACGCTAGCGGAGGCTATGAAAAAGAAATATAAGCTAGAAAAGAAGCAGAGGGGGTATGTTATTACTAGTCTTCAAGAAAAAGAGGTCCGCGTAGCTACCCAGTTATTGGCAGGAAAGGTGATGAGAAAATGCAGAAGCAACGAGGTACAAGCCATAACCATCGCGCTAGCTGAGCAATGCATAGAAGGGGTACATTTCAACTGGGCACAGTTCCTCTGTGATGAGATTCTAACAAACTATAGGGAGGCCCAAGAATAGGGTAAGAGCTTCCACTACATGTGGTTGCTCTTATCCATCCTGTTGGTTACCGACGAATTAGCTAAGGATAGTCAGTTTCCTTCCCTTGACCTGGACTAGCCAGAGGCAGCAAAATATGCATTGTTATGGGCAACGAAGGACGCTACGTGAATCAGAGAAACCAAGATCTTCTGGGTGCTAATGGAGGCAAGCATATGACTATGGATCAACAAACAGCCACGCCTATCTAATGAAGTATACGATAGTCTCAAAAACTTTGTAGACTTTAAAGCAGATATGCACAATGTATATATCAGAGCGCAGAGAGATCCAGAGCAGAATTGGACCACACTCCCCTACATTTCCATAGATGACGTTGTCTTCGTGGTGGTTGATACATGGCCACCGGAATGGAACACACCAAATGTGGTAGTGCACGACGAAGGAGAGATTCAGAAACAAAAGGCTGTTGCCAAGCGGCTAGCCCAATAGATGCAGAATGAACAACTAGCTGCGGAAGTACGGGCGTCCCGAGAGGTAGCGAAGGCTGCCATGGAAAAGACTACAGTAGGAGGGTCCACTATGACACAGGAGGAAAGACTCCTGAACATAACATTAGAGCAGGGGACATATGCAACAACGGAAGGCACGGACCCAAGCACCACCTCAACACAATTGAAACGACCGCGCGTCCCAGAATGCACGAGGCCACGGAAGAAGACCAAGGCTTCCAAGTTGCAGGGGGAGCCTATTACACTAACCGAGGGTGACCTATGTGACATCGGGGATATAGTTCGCAAAGTTACCAGGGAGGTGCTTGACGAGGCAATGACAGAGCAGCAGACTGTGTTGGGGGCACTTAGGACACAACTGCAGGAACTTCAAACACGGCCCCCACAGTTAGGAGTGGTAGTTGCCGATGGAGCTACGGATATGTCAGCAACTGAGAAGCTACTGTGGGAAAAAATGGCTAATACTATCGCACTCCCGGTAGGATCATTGACAACAGACAACGTAGAGGACAGAGCCGTGGTAGGCTAGCTCACAGGACTTGGATTAAACTTGGCTACCCTCCCACGAGAAATCTTATACCAACTATAGAATGGCGCAACGACAGAGCTTCGTGCTAGGGAAGGACGTGCGATACAGATGCTCAGTGAGCAACGAATTAACATCAAGTAGTTGAACCTCCAACATGATGAATTAGTAGCACAAAATAGGGATTTGGAGCAAATTGTTGAGGAAGCATGTTGTCGTGCCCCTGATCTTGAGATTGCAATAGATTTACCTGTAGGCATATGGGTCCACAAGTTGACCAGTGGGTTCTGTGAAGTGAAAGAGGAATCAACAAGGATCCAGTTGGACCTCAGTTTGTAGATCGCAGAGCTGAGACTCAAGGCACAACCCTCTACACCACCAGAGGTTATAGAGCAGTAGAAACGTGCCATCCAATTTGGGTGGGAAGTAATAGCACATGCCATACAAGAGTGTACCAGCTTGTTAGATCAGTCACTTATCACGGTCACTTTACTACAGGAAGACCCAACATTTACAGTGGTTAGAGACCGAAGCATGGGAGTTGTAGCAGGCCTATGATAATGTTTGAGGGACCGCGTAGATGGTTGCCATTACTCAGTGATTGGCCAAGATGAGGGAGGCCTAGGCTCTCAAGGCACAAGTGAATGCCGCTCACCAGAAAGAAGCAGTGCTTTAAGAACGCATCCAGCCTTGGCTTGATGAGGCATTCGTTGTCACTGCCAACTTCGAGGGAAAGCTAGCACATATGCAGGGAGTATACAAAATTAGACAAGCAAGTGAAACTGATAATGACATATCGGAGTCTCGTGCACAATGAGTACAACAGATGGCGGAAGAATGTGTTGCGGAGGTAAGTGAAGTGCAGAAGTTGCTGGATAACCTCCACGCAAATATCACCGCACCAACTAAGTGACTCGGGACAAGTCATGATGATTGTGTTGGGGGCCTATTGTGTAGCAGGTCCCCCATGTAAGGGTTTTGGGGCTTAAAGCCCACAATTTTGGGTATTGATGTTGTAAAAGTTCTGCGAAGTGCGCGGAGTGTGAATTGTAATGGGTCAAGTCAAAGGGTTGTCTGCCTGAAAATAATGTAAGATAATAGAAAGCGAGTCGGCCTGCCCATGGTCCGCGGACCATGGGAATGTATAAATAGAGTGAGGCTTTAAGGGTAGAAGGCATCTTTTTGGTTCTAATCAGAGCATTAGGGGTTTGTAAATGCAATATTCACTCTAAGTCTGTAAGTCCAAGTCGAGGAAGGTAGTAGTTAGAGTAGGCTCTGCAGCTGTGTGCGCAAAGGCTTGGTAGAGTCCGCAGTTGTGTGCGGGGACCCCTGTAGCTGAGTGCACACGATGGGCGAGGATTGTAATGAGACAGAAGATTAATAAATATAAGTGTTTCTGAATTATTATGCATCGGGTCGCAGATCTATAGGTGTATTCTTATGTTATGGTTTTATGCATATCTTTAATATTTATGGTTGCGCGCGCTGGATTAACTGTTGAATGATTGATTAAAGACCTTAAGAATTAGATGAGATCTATAATAACTATAATAATAATAAGGAATCTCGGAAATACCTCATCACAGAGCTACGCAAGGAACAAACAGCTGTGCAGCATAGCGTGAGTGCGCAAATCAGTTCGCGACCCCTCCAGACCTCATCAATACATCCCTAGGGTGTGAAAACTTGGTTCCAGCACCCTCCCATACTATCTCGGGTGAGACTTGAGTCCGCACTCCGCGGATTGTTGCCGAAAGGGCCGGTAGTGTGAGATTTGTTTGGCGAAAACACTTTCGAACTTGGGTCAAGCCCCAATAAGCCAACACCCCTCAAGCCAACAAATGGTTCTGTTGCCGGGAATAGAATCTGCATAGAGATGTTTGATGTCATATCATTGGAATCTAACTAAGAAGGAAATTGAAGTTTGGTTGGATAGGAGGATTCACGAATTCGCTGCGCGGGAGAATAGGAATCCGTGACTAACAAAAGAAGAGTGGTTAGATTGCTACCTGTAAATAGAAATCCACAAGATATTTTTTGCATCTTTCCCTACTGAGTTGTACGAGTGGATCGCAAAGCTAGCAGATAGCCAAGGAAGGTGGAAAATCTGCAATCCTATTGTGTGGACCGAAATGTTGGTGCGTAGATTAGAAGCATCGGGGGATAAGATCATGCGCACTGTTGATCAATGGCTCGATCAGATTATAGGAGGATTCATTACTGATTTCGCAGTAGACACTTCAGTCAGCTATAGCGAGGCAGAGTGACGCTTCCTCAAAGGACTACAAGGTAAGTACGTAAAGTCTCTGAATACTTGGATTAAAATGCTATTGTGTGAAAAGAGGGTTATGCAATTACCTTAATGTTTGAAGATGTTATCACTCTGATAATTCTTTTGAAGTAAGAAGAAAGAAAAACCAAAGGTAACCACAAACCACTTTTGTAGATCAGGACCTAGCCTTCCTAATGCTCAGAGAGGGCTCTCTCTTTATAATTTAACTTTTTTTTAGTTAAGATGATTTTAGGCTAGTTATTTCTTGCACTTGAGTTTTGTTTTGAAATTTGGTGGTGGGATCACTTTACTTAGATTGAAAGAGGATTGGCTTCTACCATTGGGCTATTAAGTCGGATGTCTGACAAACAAGACTGGATTCAGTTCTAAAAACAGGGTCTACAGGGCAAGATAGATGAGTTACTGCAGGTATCAGAGGCTAAATAGTGAATGGCTTCAAATCGGATCTCAGGAGCAATTAAGAGTTCCCTAGACTCGACTTTGGAAGGAATAGAAGAATTCAACCAGGATGGGAGAGAAATTAAGGGTTTTCAAATCTGGGTATCAGAAGAAAACATGTAAATAAATTACTGTGCAAATCATAGTGTAATTAAACAAATTTTGTATGATATTTCAAGTTAATTCATTTAGATTTTAGAACACATTTAAGATTGTGAAAACACATAAGAAAGGTAAAAAAATCACATAAAGAAAGTACTTCACTACAAATGGCTCATCTCATGAATCCTGTAGCAAAATGCTTTTATTACTTGCTGCAATCTGTTGACGTGAAAATAGTACAATCACCCTTGGGTTCAAGATCACAATAACTCTACAGATGTAAAATAATCCACCACAATACTTTGAATTTTTGAAGTATTTATACAAAAGGTTTATTACAAAATATCTCAAACTAATTTGAGAATTAATCTAGGAAAATGAAAATATGTTCTTGCAAGAAGATAGAGATAGCTATTGAATTGTTTCATGTTGTCCCTGTTATTTTGGTTATGTTGGCTATTATGCTTTGATTTTTAGCCCTTCATGATGGCAAGTTGTTTGACTTTCATCTTTCATCTGATACTCTTTCACCTGATACACTTTGACTGTGCTGACCTGTCTTCATCCTTTTACCATGCTCATGTACTTTTTACTATACACTTATATTTTTACTGTGCTTTTACTACAGTAAATCACAAAGTTTTTGCCATGTTTCTTCATCTAGTAACTGGATGTTGATCATTTTCCTATATATCTCATTGGCCTCTGTATATTTGGCAAAAGTAGGCTTATTAATAAATAAGTGTTTCACCTCATGCTGGAGGTAAAATAGATTTTCAAAAGTCTAGTATAATACTTTGCCATTTCATATACCACTCATTGATGAGTTATTTGCCTGTTCTTTGGCTACTTCTTTGATTTTCTTGTTGTAGTCCTCTTGTGTCATCAATTTATCATTTATGACTAAGGGACTAGGTAGTATCTTTTCTGTCAAAAGCTCAAACTTCGTCATAAACCTGTCAATGGTTAGTTGCATGGTTTGACACTTATCTTCTAAATTTAACATTAAATTTATCTTGGTTGGGACCCTCTTGACTTCCAAAATGGTACCTGTCTTGTTAGGTATGTCAAGTTCTTGTAGCTCATATTTATTCTTGGAGTTGAGGAATTGAATAATTCTTACTACTTAATTTGGCATTTCTCCAAGCTCTTCTTTGACACTCTAGATGGATTTTGTAGCCTGTTTGATTAAGTCTATCTACTCAACAATGACCTGGATAGATGGCCAAATATCATTAACCAGTTCGAAATGTCGACCCAATCCTTACAATGTGATTAATCCAGAAGACTATTTTCTAAATTATGGATCACAAAAGTATTAGATCTAACATCATTGATAGATTCAATGATATTGGCCCATAACAATTGTTTGGCCTTTCCCAAAGGCTCACTTAGTGTTAAATCTTTCTCCAGGCTTTTCACTCTCTCGTTCATTCTGGTAGCCTTCTGTTGTTCTTCCTTATGCATGATCTAGGCTAACCTACAATCTGTCTCCAGGCTGGTAAGTTTCTCTTTTAACTTGTTCATTTCATTGGTCTGAATGTACATTTCCTCCATTGCCTTGACCAGCCTATTTGCTTCATCACCTGTGGTACCTGTTGCTGTTGATGTTGTCTCTGATGTAGTTGTTGTTGCTACTAGCAGTGCAGTGGCCATTGGACCAGTGGGAACTAATGTTGTTGCCAATGTGGAAGGCACTAATAGTTGATAGTTGGTCGCAGGAGTTTGGAAGGCACAGGTGCTTCAGAGGTTCAGCAGTGCAATTTGAGCGAAAATGGGTGAAAATGGGGGTCAGAAGGCTTTTAACCGCGAACTGTTGGAAATTTGGTAGGGAAACAATGTTTTATGAATAGTGTTGGTTTTCATTTTGGCGAGGAGGTGGTTTTGGAGGCCATCGCACCGCTTATGGGGGTCGGGTGGTATTTTGCCGAGGGAACGTGATCTATGTCAGAGGCCAACACGTAGGAAAATGGGCCCCAAGCAAAATTTCCCATATCGCGTGCTCTAAAGCCATTAAAGGTTGGACATCACTCAAGTGCGATATGGGCGATGGTCGTTGGATCTAGGTGTGAATGATTTGACGGCCATTGCATGGGAAAGTTGCGCAGTCAGGCAATGCGGGGGAGGTCAGCGAAACCCATGGGTTTTAATTATGGTTTAGAGTAATTAACCCATGTTTAAGTGCGGATTAATTAAATTGCAGAGTTTTAGGGGTATCGGGGTTAGCTTACCTCACCAGGGTGGCAGGTTAAACTCGAGTTTAGTTGAGGAAATGGTTAAGTGGTAGAGTTAGTGAAGTGGGGGGTTTTTAGAGTTAAGATAAAGGATTTAGAGGGGTTTTGGGTAATTATTAAGTGAAAACATGATTTTAAAAGGGGGGAAAGGGGTTTCACACTTAGGGAAATGGATTTTAGGAGTAATTGACTTGGGAAATGTGTGAAACTAAGGGGTAGGATTGAAAATGAGGGGGAAGGGGTTTTCATAAGCCATGAAGGGGTAAAAGGGAAATTAGTTAGTATATAGTGGGGGTGAAGGGGAAGTTAGGCAAATCAGCTTATGAGCATTCTTTTTCATTGATAACTCCTCCTGCACACTTGAAACAGATAGTTAAGTATGATAGTAGTGCTTATGCTCCAAATTACTTGTATTTCTGCAACCTTTCTTTACTTACCCATTTACCTACCCTAACATTTTTTCTTCCCTTTGGTGGGTGCACTTAAGCTAGCAAACCCTTTTCTTTCATTTTCTTTTATAAAACAAACTATCTACTTCTAACCTTATATCTTGAAAGGGCTCAGATTAAACTAATGAGCTCCTTTTATTTCTCTACCTATCTAATGATCTTCCAAGATTAAACTGTTTGGTCAGATTTTTATTCTCTAACTATAAACATGAAATTCAAAGCATGAAGTAGTCAAGATTAAGCAGTTTGACTATCATGGGTTGTGCCATGTATGACAAGCTGCACACAACCATTATCTAAGACAATGGCACTTGGACTTGCACACTTTCATGATCTGTTTTTTGTTTGGGCTCATGTTTTTTCATTTTTTGATCTTTTCTTATTTTTCTTGTCCTTTGATATTTCTTTTAGGACATACCCTCTTTACATTTTTTAATTTTAATATGGAAAACATTTGCAGAAAGCAAAGGTATGTACAATATTACAAGAGTTAACGTCAGCCAATTCAAAATTATGAATCCTATCACTATAGGACTTTAATAGTGGCTCCACATGGGGATGACATTTTTTTTTGGTGAAATGTCAAGAACTATGAAGATTAGTAACCTTTGAATTGTGACTGTAGTTACCTTGTGAACTATCCTTTTGTGATTTCTGCTTTATTGATACTTATGACAGTGAATCCCTAAAATCTCAGGGCCTTCTCTCCAGGATTCAACTTCAAAGGATTACCATCAAATCCTATCTACACTCTGCAATGTTATGTACAATGATGCAAAGTAAAGTGAACTATTGTGAGTCAGTGGAAAAATAATGCTTCAGCGTCCTACCATTAACAGGTCCTCCTGGTAGATCTGATCCATCTATGTTTGTCAAGAAAACGACATTGTTGCCTCTGTAGCCATGAATGACATAAGGTCCCTGCCACAAAAAATCAAATTTTCCATGCTTTCCTTAGTCTTCTCTCCTTGAATCCGACTTGAGAACTTTATCACCTATGTAAAAATCATATGCTTGGTCTTTTTATCAAAGACTTTCTTGATCTTTTCCTAGATTACCTGTGATTTTACAAATACTTCTTCTCTTGTTTGTTGTAAAGATAAAAAATAATAAAGGAGTTCGGTTGTGAAAATCCAGGAAATTGGCACAACACAAACTTGAATTCATATTAGAAAATCAACGTGTTTGGCCAATATGAATTCTCTATTTTCTTTTACCATATCTTCAATTTGATTTTGCAGGAATCATCCTCCAAAATAAGCAAGACTTGGGGACAAGTCTCAGAATAAGCAAGGGGGAAGATTCGTAATAAAACTATGCAAATAGTTTGAGCAGTTGTATTGAAGGGACCAGAAACATGTCAGAGGGGACCTGAAACATAATTTACAAATTGCAAAAGGGACCTGAACAACACCAACATTTGAAGATCTTGAATCAATATCAAATGTGAAAACATGAAAGAAAAAATAAGTCCCTACATTTCATCAGAATCTATCTTGGAAGAACCATCATCATGAGTCAAAAATGAACCAGCAAAGGACATCATCAGTTAGCATTGACATGAAGCTATTATGGAAGTATAAGTACAGTAAGTGTAAAAATTGCTCTTAGAACCTTTGATTTTTCAAAAAGAATTCTAGAATTGTTAGAACTAATTTAACTCGGATATGCATCCATTACATTTAACCTACCTACGTTCATCATCTTATATTTTTCCTATCTATAATCCATTAACTCCATCATACATCATCATAAACCTACCATTACCGTACCATACATTTCACTTAACCTACATTAATCCATATATCCCTACATTTTCCTATAAACATTTTTTATCAGAAATAAAGGACTCAATATTCTTCCCCTAAGGAATTTGTTTGACCTGCAAAAACCACACAAAGGTTAAAGGTTAGTATCATAAGGAAAATAATTTAATTTTAAAAATGACCTATCCTATGGTCATTTTAAAATTAAATTAAGAAAAGAGTATAACCTAAGGTATGGAATGAGCGCAATATGAAAATATGACAAAACGTAAGTGGTAAATGCAAATGCAATGCAACGAAGGACATGAAATTATGATGCATACAAACCAAAGTATGGGCATGCATTGTAATGAGGGTGGTTATGAACGAAAGATGAAATGTTAAAAAAATGTGGGCATTGTAATAAGGATGGAAAATGGAATGACAAGAACGTGGTAAGTGAGTACACAATGAAACATACGTAGCCATATGGCTGGTTGTGAAAAACAATCAAAATATATTAAAAAATATGCTACAGCTATCCTTCACCATTACAGTAAAACAAGCTCTAAGATAAGCCCTTCTTCTACCATCATAGTCAAAGGCTAGCTCAGAAAGAAAGGGAGTAACGTTGTGCATCTAGATGCGTTCATACAACACCCTCAGCTGTGGAGAAAATGAGCAAGAAGAATGAAAAATTAAGGAGAAGGATGTGTGATGCAGAGAAATCGTATACAAAGAAGAAGTTGCATTAAAAATAGGCGAGAAAAAAAAAAAACTAAAGAATTTGTGGAGAAATGAGGTGGTTAGACATAAGATTTAATGCTGAGTTAAATCCCATGGATTGTGCAGGAAAATCAGGTAAGGATCAATTCTGGATTTTGTTGAGTTTTGAATGAATTTAGAGGATAAATGAGCTCATAATTGTTTTAAAGAGGTGTCAAAAACCGGGTCTCTGTCATTAATGGAAAACATTGCCACCACCAAAGTCTAAACTGCATGTCCATTCAAACAATTTCGCCACCTGTGAGAAGAACGAATCCTTGGCAATGATTCAACAGGAGTCTTAATTGCATTTTTGTTGTGTCAACACAAAATTAACTCAATTCATCACAAGATCACTCAAAGATTCGATTCTTCATTAATTTGAAATATCTCCATGCATGAAATTGCAGGTATATTTTTATACATAGTAACATGATTCCCATGCACCATGACCACATTTTTATGAAAAATACAAAGCACAGTGAAGGATTTTCGAAAAACAGAGCAAGAATTCATGAACGGAGAGTTATTTCATGTTTACATTTAAGCAATTGATTGTTACAGATCCGAATAATTATTATTGTTTTTAATCATCCTCTGAAGAAGACGAGATGCCTGAGAATAGCAGCACACTGAGCTTCCCAATTTTATACACTGCCACATGCTGCCACCAATAGATTTTGAAATGCCAAGAGAAGAGTTTTAATTGAAATTGTTTTGTTTAACACGGTAAAATAACCATCCACCAGAAATTTCAACAAGTTTTCTTGCAGTTAATCAAAGATCAGAGAAAAATTTTTATCAGAGAAGCAGACTCCTTTTTGCAGTAGAAGAGAGAAGATCAATTTCAAGACAAAGAAGGTAATAGAAATTCTCTTCATTCCCAGAATTTTCAATTTGATTTCAATTTTTGAAGAGACATAAAGGTTAATTGTTCATTTCTCTAGCATTCAATTTCTGAAGAGACAATATTTGGTAATATCACTTGTAGAATGATGCAAGTGCCCGGATTCAATTCTGAATAGTAAAAATTGGATGCAGTTGTTCAAAACTTTCCAAATTTCATTTTCAGAATTAGATTTCATTTCCAAGAATTCGATTTCATTTTCAGAATTGAGGGGAAGTGATCAAAAGGTCATTTTCTGAAGGAAGAGATAGGGTATTTTCCAGAACATTAATAGAGGTTTTTTTTTTTTTTTTAGTCATCAAAAGAGAGCTTTTGAGTCACAAACAACAAAAACAAAAGTAAAATCTCATAATCAAAACGTCTAGTCTGAAATTTGAAAATTTTAAGAAGCCACTATTTTTCATTGTCTTTTCTGAGAAAACGAAAATGAAATTTGAAAAACAAAAACATGGGTTTTCTTCAGAAGGAGCTTAATTAAGCTCCTCGTGGACAATTTTCTCAAATTCATTTCTATTTGGGATATATTCCTAGTTCTTTCAATCTATATTTTGCGGATTACGTAGGTAAAACAGTGGCTAAATTGAAAGTGAATGCCTAGTCATAAAAGGGATTGGCACAAGTTATTTTGTAGTGGAATTATACAAGAAGAAAACCCCCTACATGAGTGAAAGAAGCTTTAATTTTTTCGATTGGTGTTTTCTCTACGCATTGTGCGACATTGCAAGATTGGCTTCTTTCAGTGAAGATGTGAGGGCAAATGGATATTGGTTCCTTTAAGTGAAATTGTTGATATTGCTAATTTGAGAGGGACATGAATCCTGTGTCAGAATGTATTACAAAATTCAAGTTTTATTTGTTGTCTTCTCTGAAGCTACTCATCCAAAATGATTTATTGGTGTTATTTCTGTGTTTATCAAGAGAGGAGGAATAATGTAAAGTTGTTGTATTTGTGTGTTGGTGGTGAAACCTCATCACACATCAGAGACATTTTTGTTCCCATCACTCCAGAATACATAGCCCAAGCCAAAAAAATTCCACTGATAGGTGAGTAATATTAAAAAGAGCAACACTTCAAAGAGAGATGATGAAATTTCTTTTTAGAAAAATAGAGGAAAGGAAAGAAGAAAAACTAAAGAATGTCATCTACAAGGAAGGAGAAAAGGTACACGAAGGCATAGATATCCTTTTACAGGTAGCTCAAGAGAAAGCTTCATCTTCAAGGGTCAGAGCCACAGGTATATTAACAGGCAAGTCAACATATAGAAGCAAAAGGTCAAGGAGACAGAGGCAAGCATGAAGACATGCTTGAGAGAAAGCAAGGGGGAGATGTTGGCCCTCGTTTTTTATCAAATTTTTCTTATTAAAATCCACCTAATTTCCACCATTTTCCACCATATACCATCCATATACACCTTATTTTAACCTTATTATGCATATTCAGGAAAATAAATTATGTTTTTCAATTTTTAGATAGTTTTGCAAAAATTGGGTTTTAAGAGTATTTTTGGATAGAATCAGAAATTCCCGTAATGGCTATGTGGATGACATATTTTCCGGACACTTGGGCTCAAGCTAGATATATGAATGGAAAGCTTAGGAACTAGGACTAAACTAATTCCAATTGGTTCGGTCAAAACAAGCTAAATCAGGGCCGATCAAGGTTGGTCAAACATGACTAGTCATCCAGAAAATCCCTAGGAAATAGGGCAGTTTTATGATTTCATGGGATTTTCCATACTTTTAGTGATAGATTGGATAGATTTGACTTCTATAGGTGGATATGGATAGATATATTTGTTAGATATATTTTAGATCAGTTTGTTTCATGATCTTCTATTTAAGACAAAACTTTGAAGGCTTATGTAATGGAGAATTAATGTAGAATATATGTAATTTGATTTTAAGACTCTTTGAAGACTGAAAGATAAATGAAGAACCTATTTCATTTCAATTTGTTGTCCATGCTTGGTTGATTTACTGAAGTTTTTGTAGTTGAGATTTCTTCAAGTGTGCAAAGCAAGGGTGGAGGGCCCCCACCAAGCTAAGTGCACTTCTTGGTTAAATTTTCATAGTTTTCATAAATTAATTCTTGTTTCAAATGTATTAAGATGTGTGATGATTGTTGAATGAATATTGGTTTAGTTCTAATCTACATATGAAGGGACACACACGAATTTAATTTAAATTCCCCTTCTATTTGATCTTGAACTAAAACTAAATTTCATTCCTCCTTTCCTTATTTGAAGTTATTTCTGCATTTCTGGTTTGAAGCGATGGTAATTATGCTATAGTAGAATTGTGAAGAAGGAAAATCTGGTCCTCCTTAGTTAGGAACCTCTTCTTTTACATCTTTTGCATCATAAACCATTGTTAATTAGTGATTTGGATTTATCTTCATGAAATTAGTATTGTACAGTAGGACAACCTGGTTCTCCTAAGTTAGGAGCCTCATCCCTCATGTTGGATACCTATACCAATAGGTTTCATATTTCATGATTGGCAAATTCAAATGCCAAATATGCTCTGCTTTGCTGATACAAAGATCCCATATTTCCAAGAGAAGACAAGGTATGTACATAGCTTCATGTTTACTAAATTTTGATGGATGGT
>APFE030498122.1:2026-116903 GCA_000404065.3 Pinus taeda | reverse complement strand
GATCACATACCTTTTTATCCCCATTAGGGAGTGAGTGAAGCTTGTCCAAGTAGAGGAGACTTCTTGTTGGACCCTGGAAGGAGATTGTACAGTGTCAAGGCAAAGGTCGTAAGGTTCTTTCCTTTTGAATTAATACAATCAAGCTCATTTTTCTCAACAAGTATCTTATGCTATTTGTTTCATGGACTCCTTGACTTTCATGTTAAATATGTTTTATAATATTGGATATTCATATGCTATTTAATTGTTTGCCTTGTTTGTGCTTGCAGGTTTGCGATGAAGGAACTTACTTGGATCAAAGGAGCGAAGGCATATCTCCAAACGTGCGTTGGACATGAGGTAGGCCTTAAACACACTTGTTTGCCATTATTTATAAAGCGCATTTAGAGAAAGATAGTGTTTGGTTGGTTTGTTTGTCATTAGGTCTTCATTAGATTCTAGGAAGGTCTGTCTTGTCCGCAAGATCGACTGATTCTGCGTGACAGGGGGAAGGGGTTTTCATAAGCCATCAAGGGGTAAAAGGGAAATTAGTGAGTATATAGTGGGGGTAAAATGTAATGAAGGGGGAGTTAGGAAAATCAGCTTATGAGCATGCGTTTTTCATTTATAACTGCTCTTGCACACTTGAAACACATAGTTAAGCATGATAGTAGTGCTTATGCTCCAAATGACTTATATTTCTGCAACCTTTCTTTACTTACCCTTTTACCTACCCTAACATTTTTTCTTCACTTTGGTGGGTGCACTTAAGCTAGCAAACCCTTTTCCTTCCTTTATTATTCTATGAAACAAACTATCTACTTTTAACCTTATATCTTCCAAGGGCTCAGATTTAACTAATGAGCTCCTTTTATTTCTCTATCTATCTAATGAACTACCAAGATTAAACTATTTGTTCAAATTTTTATTCTCTAACCATAAACATGAAATTCAAAGGATGAAGTAGTCAAGATTAAGCAGTTTGACTATCATGGGTTGTGGCATATATGACAAGTTGCACACAACCATTATTAAGATAGTAAAGTAAAAAGTAGTGGCACTTGGACATGCACACTTTCATGATCTGTCTTTTTGTTTGGGGTTCACTTTTTTTATTTTGTATTTTTTGATCTTTTTTTATTTTTCTTGTCATTTGATATTTCTTTTAGAACATACCCTCTTTACATTTTTTTAATTTAATATGGAAAACATTTATAGAAAGTAAAGGTATGTACAATATTACAGAGTTAACCTCATCCAATTCAAAATTATGAATCCTGTCACTATAGGACTCTAACATGGACAACCTCCGCCCCACCTCAGTGGCCCAACAACCCACGGGGGTGGCAGGATGATTCCAGGAATCACCTCACCCTCCTCCCCACCCTAGTGGCCCAATGGCCCGTGGGGGTGACGAGGTGATTCCGAGAATCACCCCGCCCTCCGCCCCAACCCCACCCCGGCAGCCCAACGGCTCGTAGGGGTGGTCGGGTGATTCTGGGAATCACCTCGCCCTCCGCCCCACCCCGGCAGTCCAATGGCCCACGGGGATGGCGGGGTGATTCCGGGAATCACCACGCCCTCCACCCCATCCTGGTGACCCAACAGCTAGCGGGGGTGGCAAGTTGATTCTAGGAATCACCCCACCCTTTGCCCCACCCTGGTGGCCATACGACCTGTGGGGGTGGCAGGGTGATTCCGGGAATCACCCTACCCTATGCCCCACCCCGGCGACCCAACGGCCCATGGGGGTGGCAGGGTGATTCCGTGAATCACCCTGCCCTCTGCCCCACCCTGGCAGCCCAACGGCCCGTGGGGGTGGCGGGGTGATTCCAAGAATCACCCCGCTCTCCACCCCACCCCGCTGGCCGAACGATCCGCGAGGGTGGCAGGGAGATTCCAGGAATCCCCCCGCCACCCCTGCAGGCTGTTGTGCCACCGGGGTTATTGTTATTGTCAAGCTTCAAGGGGAAAGAAAATTCAAGGATGCAACTTACATGGTAAGACATTTAAAATGTATATT
Source organism: Pinus taeda (assembly GCA_000404065.3). Classification (NCBI taxonomy): domain Eukaryota; kingdom Viridiplantae; phylum Streptophyta; class Pinopsida; order Pinales; family Pinaceae; genus Pinus; species Pinus taeda. The sequence continues at coordinate 114,901 of APFE030498122.1, read as the reverse complement.
TGATTAATGTTAAAAAAATCATTTATGTACAAGTTAATTGAACTTTTACTATTTCATGTTACAGGCAAAAGTCAAATCTTCTTAACCGTGAATATCAACTGTTTGTAAATGATTGTGAGTTCATCCATATTGATAGTTGGGCAAAGGATGATAGCTATATGTCTATGATTTTTAATCAGGTAGATGGAAAGAGTCATAGCCAAATACTGACTTATGATGTTGTTGTGAGAAAACTAACATATGAAGACAAAGAAGCAAAAGGAAAGATAGTTAACATTTATCAAAAAGCACAGTTATTAACTATCTTATAGACATTTGTTCAAATGAAGGATATTGGGTTCTGGATTTATTTTCTAGCTCAAGCTAGTTTTATTATATGGAATTGAATTTCAATATGTTATTTCTTAATTTATATGTCATTGTACTAATTTACTTCATTATTTCTTTTGTGCTTAATAATTAGGTACAACACTAGCCTGTTGCCTTCAGAAAGGAAGAAATTGCATTGCCATTGAAAGGGATCCAATCCAATGCAATTTTATTCAACAAAGAATTAATGCTCTTCAATTTCTTCAAGATGCAATGCAAGAAATTGAGTTGAAGAAAGGGAACTTTAGTAAATCACATGTGGCAAAAAAGGCAAAGGAACCCCAACCACCATTACACGGAATGATTATAAAGGCATACATTGGGAGATTCGCAGACATAAAGATCCATTAGAAAAGGAAAATGAGCAAAATGACGCAAAAAATATTGTGGAAGAACTATTAATTAGTAATACTTGTAATGTTTTGACTTTGACCTTTTATGAGAAGATTAAGCACTCAATTAAGGTTGTTATGCATTCAATATTTGTATTATGTGATTTTCGCATTAATTTTTATGTTAATCATTATTTTTTGAAAAAAATTGTGACTATTATTTTTTTTTGACATGAAATTCATTAAAAAAAAAAAAAAAAAAAAAAAAAAACTATTATTTAACCATTTTTAGTTAAAAAATTTCCTATAAAAATTGTGATTTTGACATTGTCATTTCTAACAAAAAGTTACAAAAAATTATCAAAACGTGTAGTTTTTTAGTTAATGTTAAAAATAGTTATTTTTATGTCAATTGTTAAAAATTATTGTGTTTTTAGAGACAATTATTTCATGTGGATTGAAAAATTAATTAACTATGTATAAATATGTAGAATATCAAAAATTCAAAATATTGAGCTTCTTCTTTAAATATGCGAAACAATGAAAACCTCACTACAAAAAAAAAAAAAAAACCAAGAAAATATGAAAAAGAAGACCACTTCAAAAATTATTAAATTTAGAAAATAATTATTTACATTTCATACATTAAAAAATTTAAAGTACAAAAAATAAGTCTTTTAAAAAAAGGGCCTGATGCAGAATTACCACTTTTTTAAATTAGCATGAAAATCACTACCATTCTAAAACGCAATGTACATAAAAAAATTTAAAGTGCCAAAATCTATGCTCTAAAAAAAACATGTGTGTTCTACATCACCCCTCTTCAAAATCAGGTCACTTTTTTGCTATATCTATGAAACGGGTAACAGTATCAGTTCCTGTTTCAAAGTTTACATTGTTAAAGGGAAACAAATCTAAAAATTGCACTAAAAGGCATCTTCAACACAATGGCGGACTGTGGCAAACTATTAGATGAAACTATGCAAATTTGGACCTCACTGCAGGAGGATCCAAACATTCAGATGATTGAAGAGGAGATTCAAACGAAGCAGAAGTAGTTGGAAGAACTCTGGGAAAATGTGAAGACCTTACCAGTCTCGTAGAGGCTTTCCAAAATTACTGAAGGACAGGCGCTTCAAAGGTAGATTGAAGACCTTCGGAGAAAGAAGCAGATTTTGACATAGAGGACTCAGTTGTGGCAGGATGAGGCCCTCCAAGTTTCACAGACAGTAGATGATATGCTCAAGGAGCTACAATAGAGGGAGAAAGAAGTGCTTCAGAAGACTGTCAGACCAACAACAGAGGCACTAATCGAAGAAGTGCGCTGAGAGGAGAAGAAAGTAGCAGGAATAATTCAGCAATATAATGATTCCTACATGAGCATCACAGCAAAGATTCAGGGCACAACACTTGAGTGACTCAGGATGAGTCACATATGAGTGTTGGAGGCTTGTTGGACGTAGCACAACTTGGCCAGATTTTAGGCAGATTTTATAAAGAAATCCAAGTTTTGTGGAAGCATGTAGTAGAAAGGATGTCATGGAGTATGAAGTTAACCATGTAGCAAAGCACGACAAAGATTACACAGCATCGAGGCTTCATGGTGAAGTCACTTCCGATTTGTAAAAGCAGTAGAATATTGTAAATTTGTTAGTTTTGGGCCATAGCCCCTTGTATTTCGAAAACCATGGTATCGAATCCATGGTAATATAACAATGTAAATCCCTCATGTAATAGTATATATAGGGATGAATAATAAGAAGAGAAGCAATCCTATGATGATGTATTGGAACATATATGTGTTTATGTGATACTTTTGTGGTATGTACTTTGGAGGAAGGGCGAGGCCCCGCAGCTATGCGTGGAGACCTCAGTCTGCAGCAAAGTGCACAGGCCATCTACAACTTCATGCACATACACCCTACCAAATTCCAAATTATAAGCAATAGTTCTTGTGGATGTAGTCCCTCATTGGGGTAAACCAAGGTAAAATCTATGTCTCAATGTTCATTTTCTTATTATATGCACTTTATTTCAATTATGTACAACTTATGAATGTTTATGTTATGCTTAATTGATGAATGTAATTCCGTGGAGTAAAGTATAAGTGTGAATTTTTTTGTTAATGTGAAGTTGTTTGTAAGAATTAAAGCATAAAATACAACGGTGCCATAGTGCGGTATCCCTGAAGCTGTAGAAACGTAGTTCTACAACCTCCCATAATCACTTTAGGTGACACTGTAATATGCTTGCAGGCCGTTTCTGAGAGGGCCAATGGGTGAGGGTTTTGTTAGTGTGAAACACACTTTGAACCTAGGCCCAACCCACCTAATCCAGAAATTGGTTCTATTTTTGGGACCAGGGTATGTTTGAGGTATATTTTTTGGCATCTGTCGAAGAAAGAGATTCGAAAGTGGGTAGAAAAGAAGGAACGAGAATTCGTAGATCAAGGAACAGAAACCCGAAACTGTCATCTCAAAAGTGGTTGAAGTATATCTTCGAAAATAAGTACGAAATCTTCTTTGGTTCATTTCACATCGAGTTGTATGAATGGATTTCAAGATTGACGGAGAGAAAGAATTGTTTTCAAGGAGACAAACCTAATCATTTTGACTCCATAATTGATACAGCAACTAAAGAACATTGATAACAACATTTCAAGAGTTATTGATTTCTGGGTTGATAACATTTTGGGAGGTTTTATTACTGAATTTGCAGTATACACAAAGGGTGTCCTATAGTGAATTCAAACGCAAATTTTTCAAGGGACCGCGAGGTAAGTACTTGAGATCTTTGAAATTATTGATTAAAATTCTTTTGTGTGAAAAGGGAATTCTTTGAATGCAGTCAAATTAGTAGATTATGTTTGGAAAAAGATATGAAGAAGAGACTGGAACAACGCGAAGTGGAAAAATGTATAAAGTAGACACTAAGAAGGGATCTCGCAACCAAGATCCAAAGCTTTTCATAGATACTAACTATAGCCCTTTGTTGAGTGAATATGAAGGTGAAGGGAACCCCCATGAGAATATAGAAGGAACTCCACAGTATTCCCCCTTTCTGCCTGAAAATGCATCAAAGCCCAAATCTAGCCAGATTCAAACAAATTTTACCTTTCCCAGCCCCCTATCCCCACTAACCCCCTACCCCCCAAGAAGAACAATGGTCGATGATATTAAGTTGCCAATCTTTAAAGGAACTGGATAAGGGGATCTAGAGCAGTTTTGGCTATTATGCGAAGCAGTATGGACCGTGAAGCAGGTCCATGATGAAAATGTGAAAAAGGCTCAGCTCGCCACAACATTCAGAGATCGAATATTAAATTAGTATATGAAATATTCAAGCAACCAAATCAAGTCTTATGTAGACATTAAATTAGCATTAGTAAAACAATTCAATAAACCAAAATCCAAGTCGTGATGCATCACAGAACTAAAGTAGATCAAACAAAGGTCAGTTGAGTCAATGTGGGAATTTGTTCAAAGGTTCAAGGTATTGTTGGATCAGGTGAGATTTGACATAGCTCCATAGTATCATAAGGAATGGTTTATGGTTGCGTTGTTGCCACACATAAGATTACCCTTGACACAGAAAAAAAAAAAATAGAGACTCAAGTTGAAGCTTTGGAGTTGGCAATGAAGTAAGAAGTTTTGTCGATAGTGATAAAAATGTGGGTATGCATCAGATATAGATTTAGATGATGAATTTGAATCTGTAGTTACAGGAAATGAAGAAGAGTAAAGAAATTCACAAAGAGGTCTAGTGTACAAAATCCAAAATAGAAGGTCAGTCTAAAGAGAAATGTCCTATTTTCATAAATTACATAGCTAGTGAAGTACCTAATCCTTTGAATGTTGGATCTAGTTTCTGGTGCGAGATATGCAGAACTAGAGGCGAACACTCTGAAGTTTTCTATTTGTTACAAAAGTATGTGAAGAATACGAAGAGCTTATTTTGAAAGTTCTGTAAATCGGTGGGACATGATGAAAATAACTATCAAGCCTATATATTGATGATGAATAGTGGTGTTGATACATATAGAATGCATGTTGAAGAATAGGGACACGAAGGAAGTGAACAGTGTGTTGGCCGAGGTGGCTATGCAAGAGGAGGTTGAGGAGGTAGAGCTGGTCGAGGACAAGGTTTTTATTATTTGCTATAATTGCGGCCAGTTAGGTCACGTCGCAAGAGATTTTCAGAATCCAACTACGACCTGTAAGTATTGTAAATCATTTGACCATATCATTGAAGAGTGTCCAGTACTTATAGCGAAAATACAAGAAAATAAGAATCCACAATCGACCTAAAACATTTAGATGATGACTACAGAACCAAGGACAGATGAACCTCGCATTAATATTGTAACAAGGAGTGGAGTTGTGACTAGAAATGAAAAAGCAGATAGGAAGAAGGTAGTTGAAGATACATGGATTAGAAAGACTACAGAAAAAGCAATGATGTTTAATATTCACAAGGAAAAAGAATTCTTTATGGAGGCGAAGTGAAGCTTTATGGACACAGGAGCTTCGACATCTAACACGCAAGTGAAGCAAAAGAATAACAATGACATAATAGCAGTTGCGACACAAGATATGGATCCAGGTTTTTTTTTAATATTTCTTACAAACTTGTATGAAGTTGTTACGAAACCAGAAAGTTTTAGAAGGAATATAGGAATTGACAGACTCCTACGCATCTAAGGACTGCATTGTAGAAGGACTGCAACTAATCAAATCTTGCAAAGAGGACCTTGCAAGGGAATTTGAAATGAAGGACATGGGTCTCATGCACTACTTCCTTGGGATGGAAGTATGGAAAGGTGATGGGGAACTATTTGTTTCTTATGGAAAGTATGTAAACGAGATACTACAGAGATTCCACATGGATATTTGTAAACCCATGGAGACACCTCTAGTGGCCAACTCGAGGAAGGAGGATGCCACTTCAAGTGAAGAAGTGGATGCTACTATTTATTAGTAGCTAGTGGGTTCACTAATGTATCTTGTGAACACATGACTATATATGTCTTATGCAGTCAACCAGCTTAGCGAATCTATGGTTAGGTCAACTAAATTATTTTGGAAGGCAGCTAAGAATGTTTTACTGTACCTCAGAGGCACTAGCCAGTTTGGACTATTGTAAAGATGGACAAAGGGAGTGAATTTGTGTGGCTTCACAAATGTAGATTGGGCAGGTATTCCATCTAATTGAAAGAGTAAATAAAGTGTAATTTTCAATGTTGGGTCTGTAACTATTTCATAGTATAGCAGGAAGAAAATATCTGTCACTCATCTCGGCACAAGCTGAATACCTTACTGCAAGTCAACCAGCATGTGAGGCAATTTTGATGAGAAGGATACTTGTGGGACTTTTTGGTCAGATGATGGATCCAACTATGATCTATTCTGATAATCAAAGTTGCATCAAGCTCTCTGAGAATCTTGTGTTTCATGATCGATCCAAGCATAGAGATATCTAGTATCACCATTTACAGGGCTATGTCCAGAGGTCGATAATGTTGTTACAATACATTCTGATAGAGGAACAAGATGTTAACATCTTGATAAAGGCTTTACGAAGAGGGAAGTTTTAGTTCCACAGGTGCAGGATAGGGGTGGTTGAAAATCCCTTCATTACTAAAAAGGAGTGCTTAAAATGAGCAAAGAAAGTCTAAATTTGATTTTGCCTTGGTCAAATTGAGAAAAATTGAATTTCCATATCAGCAAAAAAATTGGATGTAGTTAACTTGTGTGAAATGGATTTTCTCACTTAGTTAGCTTATTAAATTCAAGTTAGATGAGTTATAGTTTAGTTAAGCATGTGTGATTGCTAATTTGTAGCATTCAAGGTCAGTTATTTCAAGTTGTTTTCAATCAAACTAGTTCTAATTGTTAGAGGAACTAGTGGAAGGTCGGTTGTGCAGTGAGACTTCAATTTAACTCAATGACCATCCAGTTCATTGATCAATCAGCCAAAAATAGCTAGTGCATGCATAAAATTCAACGTCCCAAAATATGGTGGGGATTTCAAGGAAGTGTAACATCAGTTGTAGACTAGTATTGAGTGTACAGGTGTTGCATGCAGTTAGATGATCATCCTTGGGAGTTGCGCAAGCATTTTGGACGAAATTCTTAAATAATAAGGGCCTAATTTCCTTAGGGATTGCGCAAGGAAATAGTGGCTCAAGCAGAGGCAGAAATTGACTAAGTCTGGGTCAGAGCTTCTCAATGAGCAGAGAGATAAGTTATTAACTTGAAGGTTGAGCTCATATTTGTGAAAATTTCTGAACCTAACAAATCAGAAATCCTACTGCAGTAAACTTATTTGCATTACCTACTTGTGTTCTTCATTTTAACAAGTTATTTTCATAATTATCCAAAAAATACTAATGCAAATACATTGCAGCCTACACTAATATACTTATCAAGTACTAGAAAAAATAAATAAGACAATCACACAAAGGACACGCTTATTTTTGGAATAAACATCCCAGAAATACCCAATGTGGGAAAACTGGTGCAGCAGATATGAGGGTTTTATTATTATGCATATTTTTTAATACAACTAGGGTGCCAAATCCGGCTCACCCAACAAAGAATAAACCCGGCAGAAGTACCTCTATCCAAAGACAGATATTTTGGTGGATCCAGCAACTTGATGAACAAACCCCACTTGTGACTGTGCTATCCCTAGAGCTATGCAACGATGGATTCTCCTAGATCTACACTAGGACTGCATCATCTCCTCTAGGAGCTTCGTCACCCTCCTAATGAGCCTTCCCAACTCAAAAATCAATTTGTTGAATTCATGCACAATCTGCCTCACAAAAACCCCAATGATGCCTTTTCATGACTACATCAGCCCTCCAACCTTTGCGTCACCCTTCTGGAGATGTGTTGTCTCTCCCTCGTGCTGCACTACCTCTTTGTTATGTATTCTCAACCTTGGATGAAAGTCCCACTGTCGAACTACCCCTCTCTACACTAGAAGCTTACTCTGAAATTCTCAGCAAAACACGCCCCAGAATTTTGATCTAGCTCAAGTTCTACTCTCCCCTATGTATATTTTCCTACTGACCCCAAACCTTCCTTTATACTTTTCCTTTTGAGAAATCAACAACTGTGATATAATCTCTAATCAACTGCTAAGATTAAATTAGACTTGATCCTCATCACTTAGAAGCTTCTCACTCATATTTACATTAATTCACTTTAATTATTTTAATATCCTGAGTTTTAACTTAGACACCATTAAAAATCATTAATTATTTGAATAGCATGCACTACAGGTGGAATTTCTCAAAACGATTTCTAGATCTTGGAGATCTCATGTGTTCTAACCCCTCCACAAAATTTCGAAGCTAGAGCACATCCGATGATACCCAAGAAATCAACACTCCCTCTTAGTGAGGAATGTGCTCTAGCAATACTTCCCAATAGAAGTATCACACTAATCCACGACATCGGTCCTCTGTGGTGCTGATGCTCAGCCTGTTGGCCTTCATCCATTGTGCTGATACAATCTTTACTACTACGCATAACACTGCCACTGTCACTGTTGTATCTGTACTGCAGCTCCCTCTCAATATGTTTCATCATGTTGCCCATAGCACTACCACTGCTAACTACTGCACTGCAACTCAGTTGCTAAGAAGTAAGCAACTGAAAATCCACCCAAATGCTGACATACTGGTTAGTATGGATGCCCCTTGATGCTTAAGCTACCTCTGATGCTAATATGTGTTGACCCTATGATGCTACTATGCTACTATTGTATATGCTTTGTGTCTTCCGCACTGCTGCAACACTCCATTGCGTTGCTTCAAACTTTGGCACTCTGACTCCCATCATTCTTCTACTGTCATTAAGGGCTCCCAGAGCCATATGTGATCCAAGAGTTTGGGCACCTCAAGGATCATACCCCTTACTCCATTGTAGCTTCAACTACAATTCTATATCGCCCCACTTCTTTTCTAGAGGTGCATGAGCACTCATGGCGCAATCATTATCGTCCTCTCCATTAGCTTGCGCTGGAGCAGCCTTTGAGTCAAACTTCTCTTATTTGCCCTTATTCTTCTAAGGGCACTGCATGGCGACATGACCCATTTCTCCACATCTGAAGCATCTGACTTTGGATATGTCCTTCTTATTTAGTTTTTGTTGCCCTTGTTGTCCCGCTCATGCAAGAGACACATCCTCCACTTCCTCCTCCTTGATTCTGATCCCTTTGTTTCTGCTTCCCACCTTGGTCCATTGTCTGATCTCTTCTTGTCGAAGAGCTGCCCACATTTGCTCCCAACTGGGAAGAGAAGCCCTGCCCAAGATTCTTTGGACAAAGTTTTCCTAGTCTTCAGTGACTGTATTCAATGTAGTCCTAACCATAAATTCAACATCTAGTGTAACCACTAAGGAAGCCATCTGGTCACAGATCCTTTGCAACCTGAGAAGGAAGGGATTGATTTCTTCTCCCTTTTGCATTTGAAACTATCTCAGTTGAATCTCAAGCAACGTCTTCCACTGAATGGAAGTTCCCTCATACAAAGTGATCAAGGCCTCCCACATTTCCCTTACTGTGTATTTCTCAGCAATATGTGGAATCACATGATCCTTGACCCCATCCATGATTATACACTTTCATTTTTCCTAAGCCTCCTCATACTTTTTGAGAGGATCAACATCAACCAGAACAACAACCGTCTTCAAGGCATACATTGTTTATCCAAATTTCCATGATCTTGGCCTTCCAAATGACGAAGTTGGATGCTCCATCCAACATGTCCTGATCCCTCGGTTCGTTAATGACCATCTCTACTCAAATTAATGTCGAATTGGTTCTCTTCTCCCTCTTTTGTTGTTGTCCCAGCAAAACTCAAATCAGGATTTCTTTGGCGATAGAAATCCTCTAAGGACCAAGATCCCTCTGAATTTCAATTTCCTTCATGGAAATCCTTCTGCCAACCACTGTTGAACTACCCCTCTCTAATCTCTCTTTGTTGCTTCTCAGCACTGGATCTAGATTTCTTGGCAAGAAATATTCTAAGGAACTGATTCCCTCTACTTTGTTTTTGCCTCACTAGGTATTTTTCTACACCAACAGAGTCAGCACCCCACTAGCAACTCCAGATAAAACTTGTGTTGCACCCATAGCCACAGCAACATAAAAAAAAATGAGACTCACTAGTCTCTGCGCTGGCCCAGTAACCACTGTGTTGCCCTCTGTAGCAACAATGCCACCCAATCAGGCTAACACATGCTCTGCATGAGCCTCCCTTGGTGACTATGTCACCCCTCCTCTACTCTCTTGGCCTAAAACTAAGTTGTCTCTCGAGACAGTTGTCTTCACGCACAAATTTTTCCTCTGTCTTTTTGTTGATGGCCTTAGTCCTCCTGAACTGCAATCGCTCTGATACCATGTGAAATTTTCTAAACTAACAAATCAAAAATCCTACTACAATAAACTAATTTGCATTACCTACTTGTGTTCTTCATTTTAACAAGATATTTTTAGAATTATTTAGAAAATATTAATGAAAATACATTGCAGCCTACACCAATATACAGATCAATGATCAAGAGCTCAAAATTTGCCAAAAATTCAAAGTGTTAGAATCTTGATAATCTTAGCCTTATATCGAAGAGCTCATCATTCTAAATCCAATGGTGTGAACGACACTGAAATTTGAGCTCGTATGCAAAAGTTAGAGCAAGTCAAAGTTCAGATTTGACTTGGACATGTGGTAGGATTGGATGACATGGCAAAGGTTCCAGCAAATGGGGAGGCACCAAGTGGCAGGTTGCCATTGGGTCCCACATATCGTATATCGCAAATCGAAGGTGGATGAGTGTTATAGAATTGGCCCCCGACATAGACAGGTTGCAATGCGATCACATATCGTAAGTGGATAAGGTAATTGGCCCCCGGAGCAGTCACAGTTGCAATGTGATTTATCGCATATCACAATCACAGAAAAGTCTTGCATCATATTATTGTCGGTTCTCCATCGATGCAAAATATGATAAGATATCCCGGATGCGATGCACTATAGTTGCAGTTAATACTCTCGTCAATTCCATCGATATCGCATCGCACATAGCTCGCCTTGTTCACAAGATCATCCTCGAGATTTTACGCCAATTGCAAGTTGTGACAGAGCTACAGAATTGATGCCTTAACCGTCAGACCTAACCACAGTTTGACCACTCGGCCTTAACCACGAGATATGCAGGGAAGTTAGCGGAACCACTGATTTCGGCGGAACTGCCAAATTTAACTCCAGATAATGAATTTAATGAGGCAGTAAGCTAGATTTGGAGGAGAAAATTGTGGAAAGACTGACAGAAGTCATAACTAAGAAAATTTTCGACCAAATGGGATGAAAAAAGAGGCTAGATAGCCATTTTTGGACATTCTGAACTCATAGGAATAGGTTTCAAGATCAAAGGAGCACTTTTGGATAGGTTTTTTGCAAATTGAAGCCTATGGATGCTTGGTCAACCAGAATGTTGATTCAGTTTATGGAGGAGTATGAAGATGGAGATGACCTTGCAGGGGTCTTTCGACCTCCTTGTGCTTTTCTGCAGTAGCCATTACAGCACTGTTGTAGCTTTATTTCTTCTTTACTCTATATGCGAATGGAGAAAGAGACTTGTTCAAGTACTTCAAGTGGATTGTAGTACTATTTATGCTCTTGGAAGTTTGAGTATGGGGTCTTGATTTGAGAGCCCTTAGCTTGATGATTGTTTCATGACTAACTGTAGGTTGTCATTTGTTTAGAGTGAGAGTTATTTGTAGAAGAATGTTTCCTTGAAGGGGAAACTAGCCACTCTTTTTGTAGAAATTAGGAAAATATTCTACAAATCTCTCTAGACTAAGACTATGTAGAAAATCTGAGTGTAGATTAACCCAATAATGCAATGTCAATCAAGGCAAAATACTATATTCTACTTCTACTATCAATTTTCTTTGCGTAAGCTTAAAGATCGAGCAAGATCGAGCTGAACACATATAAACCGAAGAAGAAGAATCAATCATCCAAGACACATGAAAATACTTTGGGGAAAGCCTCAGCTAAAAACCCCACTATCTGTATTATCATACAAGGTGGAAATACATAGGAATTATACAAAGCCTTAGCTCTCACAGCTAGCCAACTCTCAGTACATTCCTCACAGATGCTCATAGGCAACCAAAGCTTCTCACAAGCCTTCTCCTCTACCCTCCAAGCTCCTATTTCCTTGTGTTGTTCCTCTGGGATGATCTTCTCCAACCAAGTGGAAAACTAATCTCACACACTAATCTCACACCCTGTATGAACTGCGCAATGCTCAAGGAACCTTACCTTGACTGCATGCATGAGTTTCCTTTATAGGAAAACACATGCAACTAATAGTACAATGTCCTTGACATTTAGCTCAATTGGTCTTTCTCATAATAGACATGCATGAGTTACTGATGAGGGAATCTTTAGTTATCTGGAGTACACTAGTTGAGTGCATGCATGCATCAACTGACGGATAACTCTCTATTAGTTCCTAAAATAGTTTGGAACTAATTTAACTAGACTTAACTCAATAAACTGAGTTAACTAATTACAACTCAAATATAACTCAATCTTATTTCCTTAATGTAAGGCTTATCTTCTTAATTTAAGGGATAACTCTTGCATGACTTCAAAACAACTTCTAACTTGAATTTTTCCAACTAATTAAGTCAAAATAACTTAATTAATTATTTCCAAGTAGTTGTTAAGGCTAAATTTGATTTTAATCCACAATTTAATTCAAGGACAAACTAAATTGGAATATTCTTGTTGCCACATTTCAACACTTTTTGTCAACACACTTATGTACTCTTTATTACTGAAGAATTTTGAGCATAATGAGAAGGGGTCATGCCTTTACAGATGATCCAAGGAGATGTAGCCCAGGAGGGGTGAACTCCTTTAACAATGGTTGGTGTATTATTGTTTGATGTATGTTTCCATTCAGTGCTTTGGTTTCATGTTTTAAGTTTTCTTCATGAAACTAACTTAAGTAAACACACATAAAATTCATGTTTTTACTTGTTATTTTGGAGTAAAAACCTCAAGCACATTTTTATATTCTAAATGGGGAATTAGCACAGCATTACTAATCTGCTCCATTTCATATCAGGTTGGTATCAAAGCTTAGGTTTGCTTTGTGAAAGGAGGAATTGATTGTTGTTTGCAAGTGAATGTGTTTTGAAGCTCATTGAGGAGAAGGTTTTGGAAACGAGAGCAAGATTGTTACAATATTTGCCACCAAGTTCTACCTCAAATTATAGTAGAAGCTTGAAGCAAACCATGTCCCAAGGAGGAGAGCCTACAAGAATGTGATATGATGTGAAGGCTTTTAGAAAGGCTTTCTTAGACATGGCAGAAATGGTGAAATTCCTCTATGAAGAGAGGAATACCAAATCACAAGGTGAAATCTCTAGACCTCCAAGAGGAAAATGTCCTCCAAGGGAAGAAGGTAACAAGAATGGTGAAAAACCACCATCTTCTCCACAATCTTCATGTTTTTCTACAACTCTTTTGCAAGATTCTAGTGTAGAAATTCCCTCAGAGAAGGTAGATGGACAAGTTTATACCTTTTGTCCACATGATGTGGAAGATGAGGTTCTATCAACACCCAAATTCAAGGAGCTGAAAGAAGAGAGCCAAAGAGTCCAAGTGGACACATCCAGAATCAAAAGGGAAATCGAAAACATCTTTGTATGTCAATCAAAAGATGAGGCAAATGGTCATAATTTACATGCTTCTTCCTTATGCGGAAGTGTTGACATAAATAAATTTTCAACCTTTTTAAAAATAGTAAAGGCATTAAAAATCCAATTGAGGCCAAGGAGTGGCCTAAATACGAAGGCTTGGGCTATGTTTCAAAACAAGAATGATCTTCTAGCAACAGTTCATGGATATTGTGTTCCTTTTTCCGTAAGAGAGGACATGAGGAGGCAAGATGTTGGGAGTTGCATCCTGAATTGGTTCCTCGAGCGTAAGGAGGACTTGAAGTGCAAAACGCCTCCAAAGAGAGATAAAAATGTTGAAGAAGAAGGGAAGATAAATTCTCCTTTCCATGCAAGTTCCTCATGCAAGCGACGTAAGCCAAAGGATAACAGAAAGAGGTATAATAATTCTGTTAATTCAAATGTTTTTTATAGTGGAAAAAAACATGCAGATTTGAATAATGTGTTGAGGAGAATGTTTCCATGCAGCTTTTTCCTTTCATCTAACCATTGTGTAGATAAGTGCGAGAAAATGAAAGAAATCATCAAGAAGAAGTTTATGTCTACTGAAATTGAGACTGAAAAGAGAAAATCTCATCCAAGGTTAAAGGCAAGTGAGCTGAGAGGATCTCAAAAGAACTTTGTACTCACTACAATATCAGTGGGAATTGGGTCGAGTAGTGTTGGAAATTGTTTCCACAACTTCATCCTGGTAAGGGAAAGCAAATCATGCAAGCACCAGAAGAGGAAGCAACAAAAGAAAAAGTGGTGCAAGATGTGACCATCTGTGAAGCAGCTTCAAAAGAAGAGAAAGTTCAAATAGAGGGTTCATTTACCTATTTGGGTAAGAAATGGGTGGACTATTTGTCCAGCTCAAATTTGTAAATTTATGCTTTTCACTAGCTGCATATCCCCATAGTTGGGTAACTTGTAAAAGTGATGTTCATTAATATATTACTTATATGCAACAGTGTTTTCTTTAAGTATTACAATGCTAGTTTGGCTTGTTGATAGTCAATTTGAATGGAAAATTTTGGAGTCAAGTTTATTCCATTTTGTAAAATGCATTTCTCTCTGTAGTTCTAGAAAGCATTTTAAAACTATTGCATGAGTAGTTGCAACACATTTATTATGTTCCAAATGTGTTTAGCACTCAAGTTATACAAGTATTCACTATGTGAGGCTTGTTTTGGTTCATTTGGAAAAAGTATTTTTAGGATATTATCCTCGATAAGGATTTTGCAGATGAGAACTTTGGAATTATTCTTGGGAAGGATGTTGCTTTGGATGGCCATAGTGACAGCGACAAGCCGAGAAGAACATTGAACTTGAATTCTTTGGTCATGTTATATTTTAAGTTTAGCGTGAGAAAAAGCCAAGGCAAGTACAAGTTAGGGAACTGCAAACATCGATTGGATCAAGTTTGGAAAAATGAAGGAATTGTACCTTCAAATGTTGAACAATTGAAAGTAAACTTTTGGAGACCAAAATTTTTTCAATGGGGAAGAGTGATGAGGAGCTAAAATTTGCCAAAAATTCAAAGTGTTATAATCTTGATATGATTAGCTTTAGATCAAGAGCTCATCATTCTGAATCCAATGGTGTGAACGGCACTCAAATTTGATCTCGTATGCAGAACTTAGAACAAGTCAAAGTTCAGATTTGACTTGGACATGTGGCAGGATTGGATGACATGGAAAAGGTTACAGTGAATGGGGAGGCACCAAGTGGCATGTTTCCATTGGGTCTCGCATATCACATATCGGGGAAAACAGAGGTCGTGGGATAAGAATCGGTCCCTAAGCAGTGTCGATTTGTGATTAGCGATATCGCATATTGCAAATCGTAGGTAGATGAGCATTATAGAATCGACCCCCGGCGTAGATAGGTTGCAATGTGATCACAAACGCATATCACAAGTGGATAAGGTAATCGGCCCCTGGAGCAATCACGGTTGCGATGTGATTTATCGCATATCGCAATCACAGAAAAGTCTCGCATTATATTATCGTCAGTTCTCCACCGATGCGAAATGTGATAGGATATCTCGGATGCGATGCCCGTCAGGTCCATCGATATCGCATCGCACATTACCTGCTTTGTTCACAAGATCATCCGCCATGATTTTACACCAATTGAAAGTTGCGACAAAGCTGTGGAACAGTCGCCTTAACCACCAAACCTAACCACAGTGTGACCACTCAACCTTAACTTTGAATAGGTTCGGAAGTTCGCAGGACCGCCGATTTCAATGGAACTACCATATTTAACTCCAGATAATGAATTTAATTGGCAGTAAGCCAGATTTGGAGGAGAAAATTGTGGAAAGACTAACAGAAGTCATAACTGAGGCAATTTTCGACCAAATGGGATGTAAAAAGAGGCTAGATAGCCATTTTTGGACACTCTAAACTCATAGGAACATGTTTGAAGATCAAAAGAGCACTTTTGGATAGGATTTTTGCAAGGTTAAGCCTATGGGTGCCTGGTCAACCAGAGTGTTGATTCATTTTATGGAGTATGAAGATGGAGATGACCTTGCAGGGGTCTTCCAACCTCCATGTGCTTTCTACAACAACCATTATAGCAGTGTTGTAGCTTTATTTCTTCTTTTCTCTATATGTATATGGAGAAAGAGACTTGTTTAAGTAATTCAAGTGGATTATAGTACTTTTTATGCTCTTGGAGGTTGGAGTATGGGGTCTTGATTTGAGAGCCCTTAGCTTGATGATTGTTTCATGACTAATTGTAGGTTGTCATGTGTTTAGAGAGAGAGTTATTTACAGAAGAATGTTTCCTTGAAGGGGAAACTAGCCACTCTTTTTGTCAGCGCACTTATGTACTCTTTATTACTGAAGAATTTTGAGCATAATGAGAAGGGGTCATGCCTTTAGAGTTGATCCAAGGAGATGTAGCCCAGGAGGGGTGAACTCATTTAAAAATGGTTGGTGTATTATTGTTTGATGTATGTTTCCATTCAGTGCTTTGGTTTCATGTTTTAAGTTTTCTTCATGAAACTAACTTAAGTAAACACGAATAAAATTCATGTTTTTACTTGTTATTTTGGAGTACAAACATCAAGCACATTTTTATATTCTAAATGGGGAATTAGCATAGCATTACTAATCTGCTCCATTTCATATCAATCAAGTACTGGAAAAAATAATTGAGACAACCACAGAAAGGACACACTTATTTTTGGACTAAACATCCCCGGAAAAAACTAGTGTGGGAAAATCGGTGCAACAAATATGAGTGTTTTATTATTATGCAGATTTTTTAATACAACTAGGGTGCCAAATCTGGCTCACCCAACAGATAATAAACACGGAAAAATCACCTTTAACCAGAGACAAATATTTTGGCAGATCCAGCAACTGGATGAACAAACCCCACCTGTGACTGTGATGTCCCCAGTGCTATGCAACAATTGCTTCTCCCAACTCTGTGCACAAACTGCGTCACCTCCTCTAGGAGATCTGTCACCCTCCTAGTGAGCATTCCCAACTCGGAAATTGATATGTTGAATTGATGCTCAATCTGCCTCACATAACCCCAAGTGTTTCCTCTCTGTGACTGTATCAGCCCTCCAGCCTCTGTGTCACCCTCCTGGAGTTACGTTGTCTCTCCTTGTTGTTGCACTGCCTCTCTGTTATGTATTCTCGGCCTTGGATGAAATTCCCGTTGCTGAACTACCCCTCTCTGCACTGGAATCTTATTGCCCCTATCTGCACTAGAATCTTACTCTGAAATTCTCAACAAACCACACCCCAGAATTTTGATCTAGCTCAAATGTTGCTCTCCCCTATGTATATTCTCCAACTGACCCCAAGCCTTCCTTTATACTTTTCCTATTGCGAAATAAATAGTCATGATCTAGTCTCTAATCAATGGCTAAGATTAAATTAGACTTGATCCTCGTCACTTAGAAGCTTCTCACCCATATTTGCATTAATTCACTTTAATTATTTTAATTTCTTAAGTTTTAACTTAGGCACCATTAAAAATAATTAATTATTTGAATAACATGCACTTTGGGTGGAATTTATCCAAACGATTTGTGAGTTTTGGATATCTCATGTGTTCTATCCCCTCCACAAAATTTCGGAGCTAGAGCACATCTGATGCTACCCAAAAATACAACATGATTGAGCTGGAAATTGTAATACATCACTATTCATCAGATTAATGCAAGTAGGAAAATGGCTTTTTAGCAGATTTCTTTCCCCTAGAAAAATATTGTGTGCATGTGTGTTATTTCTCATTGCATGTTTGTGATTGATGTTCTAAGTTTTGAATTGAATTTTGCAGAGCAGTAGAGTAGGATTGTGTCTTGTGATTTCGATTTAAATTTCATGAGTAGTTACAATTCTACTCCATAATTTCTACATACCTCTCTAAGAAGAACATCCAATGACAAGAAATGACCCCAACAAATTCAACCTCATCTACTAGGTGAATTATAAGATTAACCTACGAGTTCTTGAAACTCGTCGGCATTTCCTTCTCAAACATACAAATAGTCTTAGCTATCTCTTGATGCCACCTTTGAATGTGATCCATATGAATATCCTTTGATGTGATCCAACGTACAAATGCAGATAATTTAGATATGGCATGTCGTAGGTCTTGGGGGGATTCATGGTTCACATACCCATGCATGAGAAGAGGATAATGACACTGCACGGTAAACAGTATATTATAAAAAATTAATTATAAATATCCCATTACATCAAAATAAAATAAAAATAAAAAAAAATTATGTTTTTGACATACGTACTCTTAGAAGGTTCAAATGGTCATGCGATTTCAACTCCGGCAAATGATCTTCCATAGTGAAGTGACATCATAGTGAAGACCCATATAAATAAGGCACCCTCACACTCATTATAACTTCCTTTGCCAAATAAATATTGTCTTTCTTTAAAATTCATGGGACCTTACCTTCTTTGAAATACCAAGGGGGACCAGCCTCTCCTCTAGTTTCTCATCTTGGCTAGTGTTTATTTTTAGTTTTTGAAGAAATAAGATCTCTCCTAACAACCAATGTGTCACTCTCTTTTGATGATATGTGCCTCCATAAAGAAGATTCAACATTTTTAAATATATGCATGGGATCTAGTAAGTGAGAAATCTTAAGATGTTCCCAATATGGGAGCTCATAAAAGAAAAATATCATTTGCATCCCAATGGGTAATTTATCAATATAGGTGTTGAATAATTATGGATCATTGAACATAGGCTCCCCATTTGAATTGAACATTTATGCAAATTTCTTCTCCTTCTTTCTCTCATATGCTCTATGCCATTTAGCTAGAGTCATTATTATAGACCTTTGGGTTCTCTCTAGTTTACCATTAAAAGCAGAAGTTGGTCTTCTATAAGGGTGTTATTCTCAAAGGAATACCATGGAGTAGTCATAAATTGGCTTTAGTGGGTATCCATACCACCTAGTCTTCAGAGAAGGTCCACAACATTTACATCCATGATACCATTTTGTTACAAGACTTGTGAAATTATTGTATACGGGTTGACATGTTAGCAACCATGAAGATCAAAACTATTGCAACAAATTAAATTTAATATATGTGAAAAAATATTGTTACGTATATAAACAAATCAATAAAAATGTAATATACTAGAGCAAACTCCTAAGCCTGGATAATAATGTATGGTGTAAGCACATATGCCATACAATGTAAAACTCTTCTATGTTGCAATGGGTCTAATACATCATACACATGTATCCCTTCACATAAGTCCTTCAATTCATCTACCAATGGTTGTAAGTAGACATCCATATTCTTCACTTGTCTTTTACTAGGGACTATGAGAGCCAACATAATATGTTCATTCTTCACGGACAACCATGGGGGGGATATTGTTATTGATCACTACTATAGGCCAAACAAAATAGTTGGTGTTTTGGAGGGAATATGGGTTGATGCCATCCATTTTTATGTTGAGTCATAGACTTCATACTTCATCCTTGAATTTTTTAGGCCATGTATCCTCTATATGCTTCATGGCTATTAAATATGTTGGGATTCACATAACTCCCGACTCACCTCTGTGTGAGGCATGCCATCCCTGCAACATAGCTTATTATTTGCAACAAAATATCCTTTGAATCTTTGGGATTATATGCATGTGCCTAAATATTCTATGAGGAGGACCATGTGATTTACCTATTTTTTTTAACTACAATACCTATCATGCCCACATTTCATACATATCTCTTTTTCTGCATATTCTCCTCTATATAGAATACAATCATTCAAACGCGCATGATATCATATGTTGGCTTAGTGGGCCCTAACCCAGGTTCAGCGTTAATTTAGCCAAACAAATCCCTACACTACTAGCCCTTTCACCATCAATCCACGGAGCGTGGACTGAAGTCTCACCCAAAGCAGTATGGGGAGATGTTGGAGCCAAGTTTCCGCACCCAGAGATGGTTATGGTGTCATTTTATGCCCTAACTCAGCCTTCCCGTGGATCGATAAGCCTATTAGGGCTTATCGCTATACTTCTCTTAATCAACCTCTATACCTTCGTGAAGTTCTACGACTGTCGTTCATGGACCCTAACCAGGCAAATCAACCACTTACGTACTTTTGTAATTACTCTTACTTCCGTATTTACCCAAATCGGCTTAAGTATCTGATAACTTCAATATGCATTAATATGTTCTTTGCATAAACATATATTTTCACTTGTGTACAGATAAGCATGTAAAACATATAGATTCACACATCAATACAGCATTAAATCACGAAACCATTATTCAGCATAACATAACCATAACTATTCGTAATAGAAGTAAATATATCAAACACAGATATTTCTAGAGTAATATTCTTTATTAGTACTTCAGATCTTCTTACAGACTCTAACTACCCTGCGCACTCAGTTGCAGGGGTCCGCGCACTTAGCCGCGGACTTCTACCCTAGGCCTCTGTGCACACAGCTGCAGAGCCTTTCCTATATTCTAATATTCTTCAATATTTTTGCTAATGACCCATTACATTCATCATTATTCTCCGAAAAAATTCCTTAGACTTTCTAAGACTCTCCTTTTTATACAATCACATGGTCCATGGGCCATGGGTGGATCTTCTAAAGCCAACACAACTTACATAATAGAAGGGCGGAAATCCTTTATGACACTTTTACATCTATGCTCTCCGCGACCACAAATTGCAGAGACTTTACACTTTACATACAAAACTTGGGCTTTATGCCCCAAAACTTGGGCTTTTAACCCCAAAATTGAACCTAGGGGACCCTGTCCTGACAGGCCCCCATCACAAATATGGTGAATCGCCCCCGAGTCACTCTGCTGTCACGGAGACCTTGCTGCAAAGACCACCCAACTCCACTTACACCACTACAACTTCAGCAGTACACTGCGTCGCTGCCTACTTAACCTGCTCTACCAGCTACTCCGTTTTTGGTCCTGTGTTATCTACCTGGATCTTCTGTTGTGTTGTCTACATGTTAGTTAACTTTTTTCTCAATGGTGGCGGTGAGCACATAAGCCTCATCTAGCTAAGGCCCCAATCTAGCCTTGAGTAATGCCTCTTTTCATTGCACTACATCCACCTGTTCTTTCAATTCCTTTACCTCCTGCAGCTTTGCTAATTTTTTTGTGTGATAGAGAAGGTACACGTCGTCACCCTTGCCTCGTCATACCATTGCTACAATTTCCTTGCCTCAATTGCTAACCTCTGTAGGTTGGGATCTTCCTGCATATTGCTAAGTACCTCCAGCGATTGCTTGAAAAGCACAGTGCAATCTGCCACTACGGCATCTACTGTAGCAACTACGTTCTTGACAATTGCCTCACACTATTCTCTAACCTCTGGTGGAGTTGAAGGTTCTGCCCGCAACTCGAGCTCTATAATATTAAGGTTCAGCTCAAACTAAACCTTGGCCAACTTTGTCTTTGCATCATGCACACCGACAACCATCTTTCGAATCTTGGATTCCACCGGTGCTTCTTCTGGGATGTGCAGTTCCGGAACGGTTTTGCATGCTTCTGCTACCACCGCTACGGTGCGCTCATTCTTCTCCTGGACCTTCTTCCAGGTTTTTATCACTATTTTTTCTCAACGAACAATTTTTCGTTGTTAACCTTTTGCTCGTTGATCACACTCAAAGCGTGTTGCTCTCGGGCCCTAAGTTCCGCAATCACACCTGCTTGTAGCGTGTGAAGGAATTCGCTTGGGAGCGCAGCCAAATTGAGACCAATGTTTCATAACGCGGCCTTTTCAACATCTGTCTCTATGCTAAAGGCTCCATCAAGCAGTGCAACGGCTTGAGAATCCAAAGAGAGAACCATCTCTGCTACTCCAGTGGTCCCCGACACCAAACTAGTCAATGTTGCGCTACTCTGCCCTACACCTACCTGCAGTTGAGTAGTTTGGATATGCAGCTCGTGTTCACCCATATGAATGGGGACCAGAGCTTGCTTCCATTATAGAAGTTCCACCGTCATGTCCCTTACTTTATCCCCAATGTTGTCCAAGTTTCCCTCTGTTAAGGTGATCGGGTCTAGGGACGACTTGGTGGCCTTGGACTTCTTTTACGGACCTTATTTCTCTTGCTCCCAATTCCATTTCACCCCGAAGGGGGTGCTCTCCTGGTCTCCACCACCCTATTTAGATTGCTCCTCTTCCTCCATTTGCGGTGAAGGAGACTTCCGACTTTTGTCAGAGTCATGCTCTTCCTCTCGTTCCTTCGTGGTGCACTCCACTTCTACTCTTGCTTTTTCCTTGGCCTCCTTTTTCTATTTTTCAACCAACTACTGCATTTTCGACCAGGCCTCTTCCTTCTTCTGCTTTCCTGCAGACTTACTAGACCATGGAAAATTTTAGGGGCTAATGTTTGCCCAATGGGCTAATTTTCCATGATTTTTCCACAAAAAAGATTCGCCAATTTCCAATTTTTATAAAAGATGATTCGCCCAAATTTTAGAATATAAAATTATTTTACCTTAAAAATTGCCAACATTATATAGACACTATATATCAAATCATTATAAATTTGAATAATTTTACAAATATATCAATAAACATTTTATAGTTTGCATTTTAGGGATTAGTGAAATTCGCCAATGTTTTTAAACTTCAAGAAAATTTCCCATCCTTCAAATTTTCCTTGTACTAGAACCAGCTGACAAATATGAGGTCGTGCGCCACTTAGCTAGCCAACAATCGAGGACAGTTCTTATGGCATCATCCGTTGCAACGTATTGGAGATCATACCACTTCTGTTTTAAGGTCCTTCTGTGCCTGGATGGAGATACAATGGAAGTCTGCCTTGAACTCCCTATATCCCAACAACTGCTCATAAACAATTGGTGACAGCCTTGGCTTGTGGTTGATGGCCGCGCAAATGCTTGCCTTCATGAGTACCCAAAATATTTTACTCTCCTTGACCCTCTCAGCATCCTTTATGGCCCATAGCGAAGCGAACTTCGCTGCTTCTGGTAAATCTAACATGATCGGAGGAAACTGGTTGTCCTCCGGTAATTCCCATGTGACCAACACAATTGATAACAACAGTTAAGAGTAATGGAATGTCTTGTTTCGGTCATGTGCTTCAATGCAGTTCGCGAGGAACTTGCTGCAGAGGTAGCATGCCTAGTTAAATTGTACACCTTCCTCACACTGGGCCGCTAGTGAAACAATTGATGATGGCACCTTGTCTACGCGACACTTCCTCATTACCTTCCCAGCCAAGATCTGGGTGGCTACCTTCACTGTGGGGTCGGTTATGCTTGAAATGGAATATCTGCACAGCTTCTTGACAAGCTTAAACTCGTCCTTCATTCTCTCGGTGAGGTTGCGCTCACCCACCTTTCCGCCAAATGCCTTGGCCGTATTCAACCCTGCATGCGATAGCAATGTGATCCTATGGATCAGCATATCTATGATTGGTATCGGCTCTCTCAACCACAAGCACCCATTGTGCACTAAACACAGCAATTGTTTGATCATGATCAATTTATGGGAGCGTGGTTGTAATGCGGCACCCAGAGCAAATTCAAAAATCCTGCCTTTTCCACCCCTTTAATCCACTTCACCAGATCCAGCACGGTGACACCAAAATCTTTATATAATACACGCGTCATAAATGTATCAGTCGCAAAGTGGGGGAATCATTCAGTATCCGCCAAGTCCCAATCCTCTAACTTCAGATGTGGGACACGCGCCAAGCGTGGACCTTCAAATGTGATCTGATCAAGTAGCAGAGGTGTATTAAGCATAAATTTTCCCTCATCTGGGTCCTTCGGGACCTTCACCTTACCCTGGCACGAAGGGATGTATTATGGTAGTTTTGAGATAGGGTCTACTCCTTTGATATCAATATCCCTCATCGGATTATAGGTTTACCACCTTTCCTTTCTCTTGCGTGGTGGGATTCTCTTTCTTCTGGTGCTTTCTTGGTGACTCACGCATTGGCTGTGTCACTTTTTGTTTGTCCTTCTTCATCTTGGAAGCCTTTCCTATTGGCCTAGGCGACCTTGGTGATTTTGGTACCACGGTGGGCATCTCCACACTTACGACCTCAGGGGTAGCTCCCTCAAAGGCCATAGATCCTCCAGCACTTGTAGTTTCTACGAGCATCAACATGAGGCTATTCAGGAGCTCTTAGGTTTCCTTAGGCAACTTGTCAAGCACTGAACTAGACACGAAATCCTCAAAAACCGCAAGATTCATGCACAATTGATACCACGACACAGAAGCTCTCAACATCAAAAGTGTTTTTCATTGGGTGGCCATTTGTAATTTATAGGCAAATTCGAATTCAAATCCGACTGTTCCCCCTAAAATCCGCTCACAAATGCTAGATTGGCGACAGATTTTCAAGGATGTCGCTCTTAATTTCAGCCTCAAATGTCGCCCCCCGCTCCTCTTAGCCATTTTCTCTCTGTCAAATCGTGAACAGGTACCATAACAGTCACTTTTTGGTTGCCCTCTGCGGTCTCTCCTCCCATAGCGTAGCTCTCGTCGTGCTTCTGCTGATGCTGTGACATTCCTCCATCCCACGTAGTTCCCCATTCATGCAGCTCTACAACTCGAGCAGTGTAGTTTATAGTCTCGCACCTCCTTTCAGCTACCTAGAGTGCTAAGATGGTTCTTCCATCATATAGACATCAAGTCAGATCCCCGGTGTATGGCTTCAATCCACTTCCATTTACCTTTCTTGGAAAGGGATCTCCATTCAATTTCACCAGTTGAACTGCTCCACCATTGGTAATCTCTTTGATAACATATGGCCCCAGCCAATGCATCTGAAGTTTTCCTGGAAATTTATCAAACTTGTTGTCATATAATAAAACCAAATCATTCAACTTGAAGATGCACAGTTTGATGTGCTGATCGTGCCATGCCGTTTCGCACTCCTTCTCGACTTGCTGATGGAATCCAGCCAAAAATTTATCTTCTTCAAGCTCTGTCAGTTGTGTGAGCCTCTCTTCCAGGGCTCTGTCGTCTGCCATTCCTGTGAACATCGTTATGCATAGACTCGGTACAATATACTCCATTGGCATCACAGCTTCTATGCCATAGACCATCCTGAAGGGTGTCTGTCCAGTCAGTTTCATACAAGTAGTTTTGTAAGCCCATAGCACCACGGGTACGCGCACATCCCAATCATTCCTTTGTGCATTGAAAAACTTTATCAATGCATTCTCCAATATCTTATTAAATGCTTCGACTATCCCATTAGCTTGCAGGTGATATGGCATGCAATTTTGATGATAAACTTGGAATTCCTCTGTCATCGCGTTGATAGTTTCATTAAGGAAATGCATACTACGATCACTCATCAAAATCTTCGGGTAACCAAACCTAGTTAGCACATATTCAAAGAGAAACTTCATTTTGTTTCCCATGTACAATCCTTTACAAGCTACGCCTCTGCCCATCTGGTCAAGTACTCCATCGTGGTGATAATATACCGTGCACCCGTCTTCTTTCCTGGAGGCTGAATCGGGCCTACAAAATCAATTTCCCATTTCTCGAATGGTTGTAATGACACTTGCGGATTCAGATCCATCTCATCCCTCCGCAATGGCTTGCCCATCCTCGACATGCATTGCATGCCTTACAATAAGCCTTGGAATCTTTATGTAGTGTCGGCCACCACAACCAAGCGCACAAATTCTTATGCGCTATTGCTTTTCCTGCATAATGTCTTCTCGCAACTCCTCCATGAGCTTCAGCGAGGATGTTGTTATGTTCAAACTCAGGTACATAATGTCTCAGAATTTCATCCGAGCCCATTTTATATAAATGTCTTACAATGACATAAAAGTATATCGCACGCACCACCATCTCCTTCGTTTGTTGACTATTATACCCTTCTGGAGTCGTTCCCATCGCCAAGAAGTGTATGATATCTACAAAGTGATTGTTAGCTACACACACCACAAAGAGTTGCGCGTCAGGCGGTCCTTCCTCCAAATTAATAGGCTCTTCTCTTGTTTCAATGTGCGATAGATGATCTAGTCTTGCATTCAATCGTCTTGGCTTCACAATGACTTCAAAATCATATTCCTAAAACAGTGGCATCCATCTGCATATCTTCCCCCCATCACAAGCTTGTTAACCAGGTACTTTAATGTAGAATGGTCTGTATACATCTTAAAGTGTCTGCCTAGCAAGTAGTGTCTGAAATTTTGGAGCACGTACACCATAGCCAAACCTTCGCGTTCTATCATTGAATATTTCTTCTCAGCTTTAAACAACTTCCTACTGTCAATTGCTATAGGGTGATCCAACTCTCCCTCACCGGCCTGTGTCAGTACTACTCTAATCGAAATACATGACGCGTCCACATGGATTGAAATTCCTTCTTCCAATCCAAGAAGACTAAGAT
The DNA here is from genome assembly GCA_000404065.3 of Pinus taeda. Lineage (NCBI taxonomy): Eukaryota > Viridiplantae > Streptophyta > Pinopsida > Pinales > Pinaceae > Pinus > Pinus taeda. The sequence goes on along the minus strand of APFE030498122.1, from coordinate 88,565 downwards.
CGTCTCGATGACCATACTTTCCTTTAACACAACCAGACTCTGTTGACATTCCTCATTCCAACAGAATGTGTCATCCTTGTTTAGCATCTTCTCCATCGGTGCAGTAATATGGGCATAACTCTTAATGAACTTTCTATAGTATCCTGTATGCCCCAACATTGCACGCAACTGTTTCACACTCCTCGATGCCTCCAAATTAATGATAATTGTTATCTTAGCTGGGTCCACCATTAATCCTTGTCTGCATACCACATGGCCCAACAAGATTACGAAAGGAACACAGAACAAACATGTCTTCAAATTGAGCGCAATTTGATACCTCCGACATGTATCCAACATCAAGCGTAGGCTAGCTACATGGCACTTCACTAGCCCAAACATCATCCAATCGTCAAAGTATACCTCCAAAAACTTATGAATGAATTCCTTGAACGTCGTGATGACTACACGCAAAAATATCATCGATGCATTCTTCAGTCCAAAAGGAATTACAGTATACTGAAAGCATCCCCACTTTGTTGCGAAGTTCATCTTACTTCTATCCTCTGACGCGATCTTGATCTGAGGGTACCTCGATAACCCATCAATGAACGAATATGCTTCTTGTCCTCCTACATTATCCAACACTTCATTGGTGAACAGAGTTGGAAAAGGATCATGCACGCAAGCGTCATTCAGCTTTCTGAGATCTACGCATATCCTTCTTTCATCCTTCTACTTTTTTTCCTGAACTACTATTGGGCTCACCCAATCAGATTCTTCCACCGGTTCAATAATACCTACTACAATATGATTGATTAGTTATTTATTATATTGGGCCCACATACATAAATCCCTGTCGCACCCCACTCCTTGTCCGCCGTCCAATTATTCCTTCATCATCCAACGGTCAATATGAATATCGCGGCCCCCCTGGTGACCGTGCTTTAACTTGCGATCACCAGGTGATTTTCCACCCGTACCTCCGCCATGCATCGTGTATTCGATGTGATCACTTGCCCTCCACCTGATATCGCTTAACTCCAAAAGCGGTGTGATCGTGTACCACTTACCACCCTCCACAAATGACAAAACGTCATTTCTCTGCCTACGTCAGTCGCCCAAATACATAAATCCCCGCCAACCTTGATTTTGTTAAATAAAACGAAGAAAATGTCATTTTCATTGTTATACGCTGCAACCCATGCTCCCATGCAAAACAACATCCAAGTCAACTATTTGAGCCTTCGGACCACCACCCGGTTAAGAAACTTGCAGCGACGCAGCCCGGAACCCGATATCCTTCTGCCTTGGCGTTGTTCACTTCCTTGTCAGGTATTTATCCAATTTACACTCAAACCCTGTAATTTTGGTTTTCTACAAAAAATCTACAAGAAAGGGCCAAAATCAATTCTAATCCAAGTTTGTGTTCGCCATATAAAGTCCTCAGCCTGTTGTCTTGCCTATTTTCCACAGAATTCCCCAATTCCATTTTTGAATCCACAAGAACCAAAGATGGAAACCCCTATAGCCCTGAATGTAGCACCCATGAATGCTCCCCACAAAGACTTAGATTATCTACCTCTGGCCAAGAAATATTTTCACATAAAAGACCTATCTGGTGATAAAAACCATCTTCAAGTCTTCTGCCAAGCCAGAGATAGTTATCCAAATAAGTCTGACATTTTTGGACTGTGGGAATCTAACATTCCCATGTATTTCCTCCCCTCAGTCCATGTTTTCCCAGACATAATTCATCAATGCTATGCTAATTATGATCCTAACCATAGAGTTGTTATGTCCCCAAGCCAAATAGTCATTTTTCCCATAACTGCTCAATCCATCAATGAAATGTTGCAATTCCACTCCAGTCAGCCCCTCACTCCTATTTCCATGGCATATTTACTTGAAAAAGCATCTCAGTTATCCAAATCAGAAGTGAGTCGTATCGCTCAAACCTTCATGTTACCAAAGCACCAGGCAGCAGTGCCAATTTGAGCACAAAAGAACTGATAAAGGCAATGGAAGACATGAGATTACAAGTTTCAGAATTAAAAAAGGTAAAAGAATAGTTGGCTAAAATGGAAAGAAATTATGATCTCTCAAAAACAAACGTTGTAAAAAAACAAGGGAGATTAAAGCATTTGAAAATAAAGTGAAATCATTAGAAAAATATCTCACTTTTGACAAGCCTCTGACAGAGATCAAGAAAATCCTTTGGGCCAACATCACTCAATCTATAAATGATGTTTGCCCATCCATCCAAGTGATCTTTGAACAGATTGATCTAGTGAAAGTAGCACAGGGAGAAATTCAAAAGACAAAAGCTTTGTTAGGACAAATGCCAGATGAAGCCAACCAGCTTATACACTTTTTGAATAACAAGACTAAGGAACAAGTGGAAGAACTTGGCATATCTAATAGGACAGATACTATTTTAGAAATGAAAAGGGTGTTAACTAAGAAAACTTTGATGCAAAACTTAGAGAGAAGACGCCAAGATATGTAGGCGGAAATCAATTATTTTATGGAGTTCACTATTTTGCATAATAAAGGGCTACCCAGTCCTTTGGTAATTAATGACAGATTATGAAGCACATAGATTATGTAGACAAATTGAATAAGTATGCTGGCAATCAAGATATTTCATCAACAAGTGCCTCAGGAATAAAAGCACTCCCCACTAGACAAGTTCTATATGACAGCTTAGAGATATTATTATATGTTGAGCATGAAATAAAGCACTTGTTCCCAATCCAGCCTACCTTTTTCAAATATAGAGAAACTGATGAGACCCTGAGGAAACTTCGGAAACATAGATTGCCAGAGAAAAAATGGTGGGAAGACATGTTGGAAATTTTGTAAATTTATCCTCATTAAAATGTAAATTTTGGGCTATTTACTATAGTAGGATGAACAAAGATGAATAGAGATCAAACAGGTCGAAGTGTATCAGAACAGGCAAAGAGTATCAGTCAAAACAGGGCAGCCAACACAGAGTTACCAAAGAAGATAGTAGCAAAACAAATTATAGGGCCTGCCTCCATCACACACAACAATAATAGGAACAGTGCAACATCAGTTTGCCTTTCTCCTATCTTCGAGACTAGTTGTCTCTATTTTCTTGTAACATATTCTTAGTCATCCTAGAATATATCTCACGTTGTTATGAGATATTTTTTGTATAAATTTTTGTATAAATACCCCCTCAATTGGAGTATTGAAGGTGGATTCATATACATCGTTGTAATATTGGTTATTTTGGAATAAAGTGTTGTTGGACCAAACTTTTGTATGGCTTGCTGGACAAAGAATTAATGCAAGGGACTTTTCACAGATTTCTTGAATCAAACACCAAATCAATAAGTCCTCTATACCTTATGTTTTTTAAAGTTTTTCTTATTTATTATATCATCTTGTTTCACATATGAATGATAAACGAAAAAGAATAATTCAGAATATGCTTAAATGCACTCTGTTTTCAATCATTATTGTTCCTTATGTTTTCTTCTGAATTAGTATAGACAGTGAAATATTAATTCCTCTTGTTGGATAGCTCTTTCATTTTGATTATTTATTAAATAATACTTAACTGCTTTTTAGTAGTAATCATTCAAGTTTCCTCTTTAAATATGCTGAAGGATTCTTAACTGCCCTTCACCTATTTTGAAACCATTCCATTTATTCCAAGTCTTTATTTGTTCGTTGTTTGACCATCTTGCCCTGTGAAACCATCCTTTGTTAAGAAACCAAGTCCAATTAAGCCATCTTCTTTGGCTCCATTAGCCCAATGGCCTAAATTAGTCAATCCTACCCCTCTACTATTGAATCTCACCACCCAAACTCAAACAAAACTCCTAAACCTCATAACTACCCTAATATCTTTCAAAACAAAGCTAAAACTTAAAGAGAGAGCCCTCTCTGGATACAGATTGGCTAGATTCTGTATCTAAAAGATTGGTTCGTGGTTACCTCGAACCCCTTTCCCCTTCTTACAACTTCAAGGAAAATCTGAGTGATAACATAGTGGCGACTCCATTGGGGATCAAACAATTTGTTTGTTACTATTGTCTACTTTATAAGCTACAGATGGAACATGAAGTTAGCCAAGTAGCCTTTGAAATACTCTTGCTATGCAATTACAGAAGTCAATGAATGCTACTTCAGTCGATCTCCGGTCTAGTTTATAGATTGAACATCTGGTTGCAAATACTTGATCAGTTCCTCTTATGAAATAAATCTTTAAGAAAGTGCTCGTCCCATATCTAAAGCTCCTTAAATAAACTATTGAAGTTGTATTGTTAAAACCCATTTAGAGAAAAAACCAAAAATACACTTAGAAACATCGCTTCAGAAAGGATTCATTATACATGAGCTAATCCTGATCCAAATCCACCACCTTTGTTTGAAAACCCTAATCTAATTCCTAGGATTCTTAGGAGACAAGAGAGCCAAGAAAGTTCTGCTAGTTCTCAGCCTCTATACAGATCAAGATCTTGTCCTGTGAAGTGGATTTACCTTGAGGACGAACCCTTTGATGATTTTTTTGAAATTTCTTTATTTGTAACCTTTTTAGACTCTCGGTTAGCCTATACAGTTCAAGACCCCATATTTATTGAAAAGTTACAACTTGTAGTTGTAACTTCACACCTTGACAGACATTTACAGAATTCCATTAAATCTAAGCTGACCTCTGAACGAACACCAAACATTTTTGTGATCACTACAGCCTCTCCAAGTTCATCATCAACACCTCAGACTTCCCAACCTCAAGCTACCCCTTCTACCCCTCCATCCACCACTTCAAGACCAACCCTAGTTGTTGTTTCAACCCAATCTACTGCAATGGCAAACAGGTATACTCCCCTGCACTTACCTGCCAACTTAGGAGTTATGCCCCAAGACTATCAGAGTAAAATCACCCAATTTGATGGCATTGGCACATACACAGCTCAATAACATACCAAAAAAAGACCGATTATTTTGAAATATATGAGGTTGATGTTGATGATGTTAGAATGAGGGTATTTGTTCAAAGTTTGACTGGAGATGTTAAGACTTGGTTTAGAGCCCTCCCTGCAAACAGCATCAATGACCTACAAGCTCTTTATTGGACATTCTTGAATAGATGGAAAAATAAAAAAGATCCTCTTCAGATTTTATCAGAATATGAAAACTTGAAAAGACGTACACAGGAAACTGTCCAAGATTACTGCACTTGGTTTAATAATGTTTACAACGCTATTCCTCAAAATCTCAGACCTCCTACAGATTTGGCATTGATCAAATTCCCTGATGGATTTGATTCTGATATGGCATTCAAACTTAGGGAAAGAGCTCCTCGAACCTTAGAAGATATGCAAAGCATAGCTGTCAACGTTGAAGCCAACCTAATACCTAAAGGGGCTAAAGCCGGAGCTGAAAAGAGGATACCTTTGAAACAAGAACCTTTGGTCTTTGAACGGAAATTAGATGCTATTATGAAAGTAATGGGTATGCTCGGAGATAGAGTAGAAACAATCGAGAGAAAATCCCCTTGCGATAATCAACCAAGAAATACTGGGAGGAATCCAAATTTCAGGAAGAACCAAAATCAGAACACTGGAAAGACTGGACCTGACCAAAATATTAGGCCCCCTTTCCAGGAAAATTATGCTTAAGCCTCAACTTCTGATGAACCAACAGAAGACACTCAAATTAATTTGATGGGACTCAACAATGAACAATAAGTTTTCTTGACCCAAGAGGATCAAGAAGCTCACATCCTTAAACAATTCCAAACTCAGTCAGGTGAATCATTTGACTTTAGGGAGGGATATGATACAGCCATTTATGAAGTCCACAAACAATATAATTTGAGGAGCAGAAAAATTGATGTCCCTGAAATCAATAGACAAAAAGATACAAAGTAGCCTAACAAAGGTAAGATCAGTACCATCCCTATACATATTCTTTCTAGAACGGACCCTAACCCTGCTAATCCAATTATTGAAGATATATCAAATAAACAACCCAATAATAGACAACCTTCCAATTATTTTCCTTCTAAATGAAATGTGGAAGAACCTTCGGAAGATAATTTGGAAACAACTTTGGCTCATAACCCCACTCCTGAAAAGGAGAAAAACCCATAAAATACAGCAGAAAAAAGAGAATCCAACTGTCCGAAATACAAGAACTCAGACTGCAAAACCTTTTAATCTTGAGACTGAAGTAGGAAAATTGAAAATAGTCGTTCCATTATCTGAATTAGCCAAACATGATGTCTACAGAAATCAAATCAATAGGTCACTTCAAATATCTGCGAATGAAGACTCAGTAAACGTTTTTGATGACCAACCTGAATTAATCTTTGGCCCTAAAGTAAATGGAAAAACAATAGATGGAGGAGTTCCTCCTTTCTATGTAAGTTTGAACATACATGATAAAATACTTCATAATGCCATGTTTGATTCTGGTGCATCTCATAACTTAATGCCTAAATCTGTAATGGAGAAACTAGACCTAGACATCAACAGGCCATAAAAAGACCTTTTCTCTTTTGATTCAAGTCAGGTCAGATGTCTAGAATTGATCAAAGACTTATTTGTATCGCTAGTTCAATATCCTGTCAAAACCATCTTAATGGACATAGTAGTAGCAAATATTCCACAAAAGTATGGCATGCTATTATCCAGATCTTGGGGTGGAAAGCTCCAAGGATCTTTACAATTGGACATGTCTTATACTACTATTTTAGTGTTTGGTCAACCTAAGAAACTCTACAGAGAAACTTTAATGAAATATGTGGTAAGTAGCCAAGAGAAACCTCAAAATTTCCCTATCTACTCAGTGCACTCTGATATAGATTCTTTCATTCTTTACAACGCTGAAAGTGATCCCTCAACTGAAGTAAAAGTTTTAGCAGTTGAACCAGAAGAAATTACAAATGAGAAGTCTAGTGTTCAAATCAATGAAATTTCTAAAAACAATGATACATGAGATACCCAAGAGAAACCTGAAGAAACTAAAAAAACAGATCTCCCTATTAAACAGATTCTTGAGACTCCTGATACCAATTACGAACATGAGATCCTTTGGCACTTAGAATTTGATGGCTCAGTTAACAAATTAGGAGTAGGAGCAGGATTTTGGGTGCATAATCTTGAAAATACTCATGTTAAAGGCCATGCCTACAGATTAAACTTTAAATGCACCAATAATATGGCAGAATATGAAGCTTTGTCGCTAATTAGGGGCAATTAGGGTATCTGTCCGGGGAGATTCTGATTTGATAATTCAACAGATTAAAGGGAAGTTTCTAACAAATGATTCCAGATTAAGATATTATAGAGGAACAGTGATAGAGATTCTCAATACATTTCTAGAGACTCAACTTGCCAAAATCCCAAGAAAACATAACTTGCAAGCTCATAGTATGGCTATGTTTGCCAGCACCTATAAATTACCATTTGAACCAAATCATTAGTTCACAGTTGAGATTAGACACAAACCAGCCATACCTAACAATTTGAAGAACTGGCAAGTGTTTGACAGTGATAAGCAAATTAACAACTTTTTAACCCTAGAAGAAGAATTTTCTAGTAGTAATATAGATGTAGATACAGTTAGTGAGTTTGATCAAATAAATAAGATAAAAACAGACATTTATGTAGAAAGTGCAACTCAAATGCTTCACCCAACAACATTTACCAACAAAGCAATGTAGGATCTTAAAGAAATGGAGATTGATGAAATTATTGAAGGAGAATCTAAAGTTATCAATTTAAAAGACAATCAATTGCCTAAAGGATTAACGCCTTTGGAAGATCTCTTTGATTTCAATGATATTCCAAAGAAACCCAAGATGAAACCCTTAAGAGCAGATATTAAAGACTATAACTTGGGAACTGAAGAAAATCCAAAAATGGTAAAATTATCTAAATCATTGTTCCCTGACTAAAAACTCAAATATGTTGAACTAATGAGAGAATTCCAGGATGTCTTTGCCTGGAGCTATGAAGACCTGAAATCTTATGACACCTCTATAACTCAACATACAATACCTCTGAAGGAAAATCAAAAACCATTCAAACAAAAGCTCAGAAGGGTTAACCCTATACTACATCCCTTAATTGAAAAATAAATCAAACGAATGTATGAAGCAGGGATAATTGCTCCTATCATATTTTTAGAGTGGGTATCTAATTTAGTACCTACCAGGAAGAAAACTGGAGAAATCAGATTATGTGTTCATTTAATAAATGTAAATAAGGTTTCTTTGAAAGACAATTACCCTTTACCTAAGATGGATCATATTTTACAAAGGATAGTAGGTGCCTCTAGGATTTCACTTTTTGATGGGTTCTCAGGGTATAACCAGATTCTGGTATATCTTGATGACCAAGAAAAAATTGTTTTTACAACACCATGGGGAACATTCAAGTATGTTAAAATGTCGTTTGCACTTAAGAATGCAGGGGCAACCTTCCGAAGAGTAATGGACACAGCATTTGCAAAATAAATTCCACAATTGTGTGCAGCTTGTCATTTATGCCACAATTCATGAATAGTCAAACAACATAAGCTTGGCTAGTTCATATTTGAATTTCATGTTTTAGAGATAGAGAATAAAATCTAGCCAAACATTGTAATCTTGGTAGATAAGTAGATAGGTAGAGTAAATAAAAAGGAGCTCAACAGTGTAATCTGAGCCCTTGGATGTAATAAGTGTAGACTTAGGTAGGCTTTCCATGTAAAAGGAAAAGAAGATTCTTAAGGGTTTTTCAGTCTAAGTGCACCCAAATAAAGAAGAAAAAATGCCAGGCTAAAGTAGGTAGGGTAGGTAGATGGTGTTGCAAAATCACTTGTGATGGATAATGTCTCTAAATGTGTAATTTTTATTTTTATCACAAGTGCAAGGCAGACATTACACTTGATGCAGTTCATGCAAGACAAGGTCAAATAACTAACTTCCATTCACATTTTTCCCTAAATATTTTACTAATTCCCCCCTAAATTATTAAGGTCTTTGAAAATTAAAGGGGCTTAGAGCATTTCTCTGACTTCTTGAGGGACCGGACCCTTGGCCCAAAAATTTAAAAAGCCTAAATACTTAGTATCATCCATAAACCATTCATTTCATTTCATAAAGTTTCTCCTAAGTAAAATCCTATTTTACTTAGGAATAATGCACAATATCAACTAAAAAAAAAACCTTTTTATATTTAGCCTAAGTTTAAATATATACGTGAAATGTTTTAACTTGGCACTTTTACACTTCATAGTCATATTAACTATTAACATATCTAATATATAACTCCCGCACCATATTACCCTTCCCATATTATTTAATATATTAAATATTCCCAACATCTTATATATCCCGCCCCCGGTTAAATACAACCATAATCAACGTCTAAAAGAGGATTAATTAGTTAATCCATAATTCATTAAGAACCTTAATTCCCTGCCACACAAAACGGGATTAATTAACCCTCTAGGTTAATTAATAACCTTCCTAACCATTCGCAGTCAACCCGATATAATTGATTAGTTGTTTATTATATTGGGCTCGCATACATAAATCCCCGTCGTACCCCACTCCCCGTCCGCACTCTGATCATTGCTTCATCATCCAATGGTCGATATCAATGTCGCGGCCCCCCTGGTGACCGCGCTTTAACTCATGATCAACAGGCGGTTTTCCGCCCGTACCTCCGCCATGCGTTGTGCATTCGATGTGATCGCTCGTCCTCCGCCCGATACCCCTTAACTCCAAAAGCGGTGCAATCACGTACCACTTACCACCCTCCACAAACAACAAAATGTCAATTCTCTGCCTACGTCAATCGCCCGCATACATAAATCCCCGCCAACGTTGATTTTGTTAAATAAAACGAATAAAATGTCATTTTCACTGTTATACGTTGCGACCCTGCTCCCATGCAAAACAACATCCAAGTTAACTGTTCGAGCCTTCAGACCACCACCCGGTTAAGAAACTTGCAGCGACGCAGCCCGAAACTTGTTATCCTTCCATCTTGGCACTGTTCACTTCCTTGATACAGGTATTTATCCAATTTACACTCAAACCTTGTAATTTTGGTTTTCTACTGAAAATTCTACAAGAAAGGGCCAAAATCAGTTCTAATCCAAGTCTGTGTTCACCATATAAAGTGCTCAACCTGTTGTCTTGCCTATTTTCCACAGAATTCCCCTAGTTCCAATTTTGAATCCACAAGAACCAAATATGGAAACCCTATAGCCTTGAATGTAGCACCCATAAACGCTCCCCACAAAGACTTAGATTATTTACCTCTGGCCGATAAAGATTTTCAGATAAAATACCTATCTGGTGATAAAAACCATCTTCAGGTCTTCTGCCAAGCCAGAGATAGTTATCTGAATAAGTCTGACATTTTTGGACTATGGGAATGTAACCTTCCCATGTATTTTCTCCCCTCACTCCATGTTTTCCCAAACATAATTCATCAATGTTGTGCTAATTATGATCCTAACCATAGAGCTTTTATGTCCCCGAGCCAAATAGGCCTTTTTCCCATAACTGCTCAATCCATCAATGAAATGCTGCAATTCCACTCCAGTCAGCCCCTCACTCCTATTTCCATGGCATATTCACTTGAAAAATCATCTTAGTTATCCAAATCAGAAGTAAGTCGTATCGCTCAAACCTTCATGTTACCAAAGCACCAGGCAGCAGTGCCAATTTGAGCACAGAAGAACTGATAAAGGCAATCGAAGACATGAGATTACAAGTTTCAGAATTAAAATAGGTAAAAGAACAGTTAGCTAAAATGGAAAGAAATTAAGATCTCTCAAAAATAAACGTTGTAGAAAAAACAAGGGAGATTAAAGCATTAGAAAATAAAGTGAAATCATTAGAAAAAGATATCACTTTTGACAAGCCTCTGACAGAGATCAAGAAAATCCTTTGGGCCAACATCACTCAATCTATAAATGATGTTTGGTCATCCATCCAAGTTATCTTTGAACAAATTGATCTAGTGAAAGAAACACAGGGAGAAATTCAAAAGACAAAAGCTCTGTTAAGACAAATGTCAGATGAAGCCAACCGGCTTATACACTTTTTGAATAACAGGACTAAGGAACAACTGGAAGAACTTGGCATAGCCGACAGGACAGATACTATTTTAGGAATCAAAAGGGTGTTAACTAAGAAAACTTTGATGCAAAACTTAGAGAGAAGATGCTAAGATATGCAGGTGGAAATCAATTCTTATGGAGAAGTTCATTGTTTTGCAGAATAAAGGGCTACCCAGTCCTTTGGTAATTAATGACAGATTAATGAAGCACATAGATTATGTAGACAAATTGAATGAGGATGTTGGCAATCAAGCTAGTTCATCAACAAGTGCTTCAGGAATAAAAGCACTCCCCACTGGCCGAGTTTTCTATGACAGCTTAGAGAACTTATTCTATGTTGAGCATGAAATAAAGCACTTGTTCCCAATCCAGCCCACCTTTTTTAGATATACAGAAACTGATGAGACCCTGAGGAAACTTCAGAAACACAGATTGCCAGAGCAAAAATGGTGGGAGGACATGTTGGAAATTTTGTAAATTTCTCCTCAGTAAAATGTAAATTTTAGGCTATTTACTATAGTAGGATGAACAAAGATGAACAGAGATCAAACAGGTCGAAGTGTATCAGAACAGGTAAAGAGTATCAGTCAAAACAGGGCAGCCAACACAGAGTTACTAAAGAAGACAGCAGCAAGCCAAATTATAGGGCCTGCCTCCAGCACACACAGTAAGAATAGGAACAGCACAACATCAGTTTGCCTTTCTCCTATCTTCGAGACTAGTTGTCTCTATTTTCTTGTAACTTATTCTTAATCATCCAAGAATATATCTCACACTGTTATGAGATAGTTTTTTGTAAAAAAATTTGTATAAATACCCCCTCAATTGGAGTATTGAAGGTGGATTCATATACATTGTTGTAATATTGGTTATTTTGGAATAAAGTGCGATTGGACCAAACTTTTGTATGGCTTGCTAGACAAAGAATTAATGCAAGGGAATTTTCATAGATTTCTTGAATCAAACACTGGATCAATAAGTCCTCTCTACCTTATGTTTTTTAAATTTTTCCTTGTTATTATATCATCTTGTTTCACATCTAAATGATAAACGAAAAAGAGTAATTCAGAATATGCTTAAATGCACTCTATTTTCAATTGTTATTATTCCTTATGTTTTCTTCTGAATTAGTATAAACAGTGAAATCTTAATTGCTCTTGTTGTCTATTTCTTTCATTTTTATTATTTATTAAAGAATACTTAACTGCTCTTTAGTAGTAATCATTCAAGTTCCCTCTTTAAATATGCTAAAAGATTCTTAACTGCCCTTGACCTATTTTCAAACCATTCCATTTGTTCCAAATCTTTATTTGTTTCCTGTTTGACCATCTTGCCCTGTGAAACCATCCTTTGTTAAGAAATCAAGTCTAGTTAAGCCATCTTCTTTGACTCTATTAGCCCAATGGCCTAAACTAGTAATTCCTACCCCTCTGCTATTGAATCTCACCACCCAAACTCAAACAAAACTCCTAAACCTCATAACTACCCTAATATCTTTCAAAACAAAGATAAAACTTAAAGAGAGAGCCCTCTCTGGATACAGATTGGCTAGATTCTATATCTAAAAGATTGGTTCATGGTTACCTCAGACCCCTTTCCCCTTCTTACAACTTCAGGGAAAATCTGAGTGATAACATAGTGGCAACTCCACTGGGGATTAAACAATTTGTTTGTTACTATTGTCTACTTTATAAGCTACAGACGAAGCCTGAAGTTAGCCAGGTAGCCTTTGAAATTCTCTTGCTATGCAATTGTAGAAGTAAATGAATGCTACTTCAGTCTATCTCTAGTCTAGTTTATAGATTGAACATCTAGTTGCAAATACTTGATTAGTTCCTCTTATGAAATAAATCTTTAAGAAAGTTCTCATCCCATATCTAAAGCTCCTTAAAGAGACTGTTGAAGTTGTATTGTTAAAACCCATTTAGAGAAAAAACCAAAACTACACTTGGAAACATGGCTTCATAAAGGATTCATTATACCAAAGCTAATCTTGATCCAAATCCACCACCTGTGTTTGAAAACCCTAATCTAATTCCTAGGATTCTTAGGAGACAAGAGAGCTAAGAAAGTTCTGCTAGTTCTCAACCTCTATACAGATCAAGATCATGTCCTGTGAAGTGGATTTACCTTGAGGATGAACCCTTTGATGAGTTTTTTTAAACTTCTTTATTTGTAACTTTTTCGGACTCTGGGTTAGCCCATACAATTCAAAACCCCATATTTATTGAAAACTTACAACTTGAAGTTGTAACTTCACACCTTGACAAACATTTGCAGAATTTCATTCAATCTGATCTTATCTCTGAACGAACACCAAACCTTTATGTGATCACTACAGGCTTTCCAAGTTCATCATCAACACCTCAGACTTCCCAACCTTAAGCTACTCTTTCTACCCCTCCATCCACCACTTCAAGACCAACCCCAGCTGTTGTTTCAACCCAATCTACTGAAATGGTAAACAGTTATACTCCCATGCACTTACCTGCCAACTTGGGAGCTATGCCCCAAGACTATCAGAGTAAAATCACTCAATTTGATGGCATTGGAACCTACACATCTCAACAACATACCAAAAAAATGACCGATTATTTTGAAATATATGAGGTTGATGCCGATGATGTTAGAATGAGGGTATTTGTTCAAAGTTTGACTTGAGATGTTAGGACTTGGTTTAGAGCCCTCCCTGCAAACAGTATCAATGACTTACAAGCTATTTATCAGACATTCTTGAATAGATGGGAAAAGAAAAAAGATCCTCTCCAGATTTTATCAGAATATGAAAACCTGAAATGAGGTACACAGGAAAATGTCCAAGATTACTGCACTCGGTTTAATAATGTTTACAACGCTATTCCTCAAAATCTTGGACCTCCCCCAGATTTGGAATTGATCAAATTCCCTAATGGATTTGATTCTGATATGGCATACCAACTTAGGGAAAGAGCTCCTCGAACATTAGAAGATATGCAAAGTATAGCTGTCAGCGTTGAAGCCTACCTAATATCTAAACGAGCTAAAGCCAGAGCTGAAAGGAGGATATCTTTGAATGAAGAACCTTCGTTCTTTGAACAGAAATTAGATGATATTATTAAAGGAATGGGTATGCTCGGAGATAGAGTAGAAACAATTGAGAGAAAATCCCCTTGGCATAATCAACCAAGCAATACTGGAAGGAATCCAAATTTTAGGAAGAACCAAAACCACAACACTGGAAAGACTGGACCTGACCAAAATATTAGGCCCCCTTTCCAGGAAAATTATGTTGAAGCTTCAACTTCTGATGAACCAACAGAAGACACTCAAATTAATTTGATGGGACTCAACAATGAACAAGAAGTTTTCTTGACCCAAGAGGATCAAGAAACTCACATCCTTAAACAATTCCAAACTCAGTCAGTTTAATTATTTGACTTTAGGGAGGGATATGATACAGCCATTTATGAAGTCCACAAACGATATAATCTGAGGAGCAGAAAAATTGATGTCCCTGAAATCAATAGACAGAAAGACACAAAGCAACCTAACAAAGGTAAGATCAGTACCATTCCTGTACATATTCTTTCTAGAACAGACCCTAACCCTGCTAATCTAATTATTGAAGATATATCAGATAAACAACCCAATAATAGACAACCTTCCAATTCTCTTCCTTCTAAGGGAAATGTGGAAGAACCATCGGAGGATAATTTGCAAACAACTTTGGCTCATAACCCCACTCTTGAAAAGGAGAAAAACCCAGAAAATATAGCAGAAATAGAGAATCCAACTGTTCGAAATACAAGAACTCAAACTAACAAACCTTTTAATCTTGAGACTGAAGTAGGCAAATTGAAAATAGTTGTTCCATTATCTGAATTAGTCAAACATGATGTCTACAGAAGTCAAATCAATAGGTCACTCCAAATTTCTGTGAATGAAGACTCAGTAAACGTTTCTGATGGCCAACTTGAATTGATCTTTGGCCTTGAAGTAAATGGAAAAACAGTAGATGGAGGAGTTCCTCCTTTCTATGCAAGTTTGAACACACATGATAAAATACTTCATAATGCCATGTTTGATTCTAGTGCATCTTGATGAGCCCCAGAAATGGGTAATTATATGGGCTCATTTAGCCTCCTAATTCGACTTAATCCACCATTCTCATTAGTTTATTGCATATTTTTTATTACATTTATGCTAATAGAGTGAAATGGGTTAATCATTATGCCAAAAAGTCTAATGTGTGCTTTATGCAGATTTTTGGTCAATTTTGAGACAAAATCAAAGGTTTAATGAGCACTTAGCAGCCAAATTCGTTGAAGAAAAAGGGAGAGGATTTGTAGGAAGGTGTCCCCTTCATTTATGAGCCCTTACCTCAAATTCTCCATCAAAAATTTGGAGCACAAGGGGCAGCCAAGCAAGTCAAGTAGGACTGTTGTTAACTGCAAGTTTTGGCAGCCGAGTTCCTAAAGTTTAGGAGGATTGTTGGGGTATTCAATTTGTATAAATAAGAAGGCTTAGGGCCTCAGTTCAGTTAGTCAGATTTTAGTCAGGATTTAGTCAGACTGTAGTTAGATTTTAGTCAGTAGGTTAGTCTATTTTCGCACTTTAGTGCAGCTCTGTATCAGCACATTTTTGAGCTTTTTCTTGTAAACAGTTTTTGGGATGTAACTATTATTTTTTGATCAATAAAATATGTGTCAGTACCTCCTTTGTGTACTTTTATGTGTCTTTGTTGCACTCTTAGAATAAAATATGTTATTTAGGCTAAAATCTTGTTTTGTTACTTAGGTTGTTTTTTATGATTGAGATAGTTTTTCATGCTTCAAGTTGATTTTATAGTTTGGTAATAGAAAAGATCTACAAAAAGGCCATCAAGCAATCCTTGATCTCATCTCTCCCTCCTTGGGAACGTGAGCTTAGACCAAGGCATACTTGCTGCCACAAAAACATTGTTTTTGCCTTTCAAAGCAATTGCTACTGATAGATTTTTAATTGGAAAAATTGATACCAGTTGTACTTGCATGTTTAGATTTGTTCTTGCTTAGTTTCCATAGTTATCTTGCATGAGTTCCTGTCTATAAACTTATGTTCATCATATTTCTGGTTTTTAAGAGTAGATTAGGTCAAAATAGATAGATCTCTGTTTTTTTAGTCTTTTTTCGGATTAGTTTTTCAAAAGTAATGTGCAGAACATCTGTGATACCTCCTTGCCTACCATTCCTGCATCAGACAATCTGCTCCAACCCCCTAACTCAGATTCCTTCCCTTCATTCGCCAAATTTTCTCACATTGCCCTAATTTCTACATTTTTGTGCAACATTGCTCTCACCATCCTTGAACAAATCCAACCACCTTCATCACTCTCGAGCTTCATTCACCTGGTCCTAGACCCCTTCACATCCTCATCCAACCTCCATTTCCACTTTTCCACCGTTTTTCCTCCATCAACCCTCCAAAATCCTCTTTCGGAACATCCTGTAGAACCCCTGCAGACTTCCTATAGAGGATCACGAGAGCAGTTTTTCGACATCTGATTGCTGTGAAACTCTCTGGAAGGGTGCTAGGAACCCCTTAGGCCCTCTTCTCAACTTCCCAACCTCCTACAAGCGCCTACCCCATTTCCTTTCGCCAATCAACCTCTCCACAGTCAAAAATAGTTAAAGCACATGCATAATAATTCTACAAGATTACTCAAAAATACAAAAAGATGTTCCTTTTCAGATTTCGCTTCAGAAGTAGCTTAGTCACATGCATTTTACCTTTCTAGAAGTCAATAGCATCCATTTCCACCACTTTCATCTCTTTTCTTGCACCATTAGGATTAGTCAGTAAAACTAGGGTTTGCGTTTCTTTTCAGCTTTCAGCTCTTTCTGCAAGTAGACTAGCCTCCTTTGAGTTAGCTTTCATCCATCATAATTAAAAGCTTCTTCTAAGAGTTCATAGAATTTGGCTTAAGCTCCTAGCAGACTTGTGCCAACTGATCAAGTGACAGCTTGCGGCAAGAGCTAGTACTTGTGCATATAGCACCGTCGCTTCCAAGTTTGCTACGAACAACCAGCTTGATAAAAGTAAAGAAGGGAGTCCCAAGAGTTGCAGCATTATCGCTGCAATATTGAAGCCCACCATCTTTTGGTGCCATTTCCGGGGAAGAATTAGAGTATTTGTGATTGCTTCTTTTCTTCTATTTTCTACTAGAACCTTCTGCTAAGTAGTTTATTTCAGCAAGAGTAGAGTAGTTGTTTCATTTCCATCCTGCAATTTCATTTCTGCAAAAGTAGATTAGACATTTCCTGCTTTCCTAGACTATCATTTCAATTCTGCAAGCGTAGATTAGCATTTCAATTTCACAATTTCAATTCTACAAGCGTAGATTAGCATTTCAATTCTGCAATTTCATTCTGTAAGCGTAGCTTAGCATTTCATTTCTGCAATTTCATTTTAGCAAGCGTAAATTAGTCATTTCCCACTTTCGTTTCAATTCTGGAATTTCCATTTTAGTAAGGTTTATTTTAGTTAGTTACAATTTGTTGTTCAATAAATTTCAATTTTGTGGGTACAAGCAGAAAAAACACAAAAATCAACAAAAAAGATTTTCTTTCATGCCTTGTAGGAGTAGAGATAAGTCAGAAAAATGTTTGCATAACACCCCCACTGCTTCACACAGCCAACGTTCTCTCTTCTTCGATCGTTGTGATTAAGAAGAACTCATAGGTGAACAGAAAGACATATTTGAAGAACCTCTAGGGGAGAAGAAGAAGAAAACATTCCTCTGGAGCAAATGGTTGAAAACAGAAATGTTGGGAGAAGTACCTTTTCTTCTAACTCATCCAATGAAGGTGAAATTGGAAACATGTGGGAAGATTGCAAGAGCGAGATAACACAGATGGTTGCCATGAAAATGGATACCTTGCGGATCCAAAGGAAGCAAGAGGAAGCCGAGAGGGCTTTGGTCATCTTTTGTCCTAGGTGCACTAGAAAGTATCCTAGGAACGAATGTCCATTGCACTCTATAGAAGTGTGTTTTGTCTGTGAAAAAACCATCCTATAAATCAGTGCCCCTCCTTGCCTGGAATTAAAGCTGCATATCAGAGGGCCAAAGGAGCCACTAAACCAATCTATTATATGAACCAAAGGAGGCCACATAGGTCACCAGCAAGGAATGCAAGGGATATCCCAAACCTATTACAAACCCTATCAAGCCACTTCCATGCCTTCTTGGGCTCCCCCTACTCATACTTCCTGGTCCACACCTCCTCCTTGGTCCTTCACATCTACATATTATGCCCAACCAGCTGCTCATCCATTTCACCCCTACACTCATCCACAACCTCAGTGGAATGCACCTCATCAAGGGTGGAGGCCCAAGTACAACACTCCTCCCATTCCTTTTCCTCCACCACCTGCTCAACCACAACCATTGCCTCCTGCTCCACCAAGGCAGCCCCAAATGCCTGGTCAACCGAACCCGAATCCAAATAACAGGCAGGCTCAGCAAGTATATAGTGGGAAACCACCTGCTCAACCAAAACTCCATCCACATCCATCTCAAATATACACCCCCACTCAACTACCCATACCACCATTTCCAAACCTGCACATTGGAGTAGCTTAACCCAATTACAATGTTAAGGCACAACATTTCCAAACAACTCCTTTTGAGCTCAATGATACTCACCATAGCTCAGGAAGAGTATTGCAAGAAAGAGATTATATTGACAGCATTGAAGGACCACATCCAGCAAAAGAAGATTCAAAAGAGGATATAAAAGAACCATGGGCTGCACTTCATGAAGAGAAGACAACAGAATCAGAGATCGAGAGAGCTCCCTCATGGTTACCATCAAATCCTCCATGTATTCAAGAGAAAAATCAGCAAAAAGAGGAAGATGTGAAGGTCATGATAGAAGAAGATATGGAGAATGATCTAGATCAGCAAAAGGACCAAGGATATCAGAGCTATATTGAGATATGGTTCCAGACGGTCACTAAGTTGCAGCAGTAATCTCTTCCTCAGCTATGTTTGATCCCTTCAAAGTCAAATCATTTGGTCTCTGAAATCCAGATACCTGTCAAAGCATGCATTTCAAGCCTCCACATTATTTTTTCTCTAATCTCGATGTACACATGCCTCCATTGGAAATATTCTTATACTTGAAAATGATTTTGTTTTTCAAGTAAGGTAGGGTAGAAAAAGGAAAAATGCAAATAAGAGGAAAATAAAAATCTAAGGTGAAAACCTCCTCAGAGGCACCTTAGATTAGCTCATTGATTGAAAACCTCCATGAGGTGGTTAATAGGTTGGAAAGAAGAAAAAATAAAAATAGAATAAGATCCCTGGGTGAAAACCTCCCTTGGAGGCGCCTAGGGTAGGCAATTAGGGTGAAAACCTCCATGAGGCACCCTAGTTGTTTTCAAAAAAAGAGAAAAAGAAAGAAGAAAAGAGAAAAAGAAAAATAAACCTAATTTCTGTTGAATAATTACCGGTTGCAGGGAGGACATTTCAGGTTAGGAGGATCGCACAAAACAAAATTCCTCCATGACCATTACCCTTTCCCAAGATTTGGTCTCATTCGGATTGAGATTTCACCTTCTACAGGAAGTTTTGTGTTTTCTACAGGAAAATCCTATAGAACCTACAAACAAGCCAAGATCGATCTCCGAGTAGGACCCAAAAGTTGGGAATATGTCCATGAGGCCTGTAAACATCTCTGCTTCCATCCATCACCATATGTCACATTTTTCCATCTCCGTACACCTCCGTTACACTCATTTTTTTATGTTCCTGCATAGTCACACAGAAATCCTGTTTTCTTCATACTGCCAGCAATAACTCTTTAATGACAAATCAAGCAGCAGTTTTTCACTCACCATACCTGTTACCCTCCATCTCGATTCCTCATCAGCCGAGACCCAAGTCTACATTACAGCCCAAGCTCATTTTTTCCTTACTATGCAAAAACTGCATAATGCTCTGATATACAAACACATAGAGAAGAAATTTGTTTTTTCCCTAACTTGAAAACCATGCATCCTTTTAAAAAATTGTTTAATCAGGAGTTGTATAGGGATGATGGTAACATGCCCGAGCAATTTCAGCCAATTCCAATGCATGGTTTCCAAGAAATCAGCCTCCATCACCTTCAGCCATTTTTGCATTTTCTCCATATCCGTGCATCCATTTCAAAACCTGTTTCATGGGGAGATGCATATGGGTGGTAGTAACATGCCTAAGAAATTTCAGCCAATTCTAGTGCACGATTTCCGAGAAATTGACCTCTATCACCTTTAGCCATTTTCAATTTTTCTCAAAATTTGTACATCCATTAACCACAATTTTGTTGTGGGAGGTGCATAATGATGATAGAAACATGCTCAGAAAGTTTCATGTCAATCCGGTCTATCGTTTGGGAGCTATGGACAAAACAAGTCGTTGTCCTGCAAAAATCCAGCATTAGTAGCATGAAAGTGAAAATTTGAACGTTGAAATAAACTCCTGCAGCTTACATCTAGCCAGAGGATACTTGCACAAGAAAATAGCCACGTATCAGCAACAAAATCAGTATGCATCCACAGAAACAAAGGGATGCAGTAGAAAGAAAGGCCACAGCACCTCACAGCAAATGCATTCAACTTCCAGGTACGTGACCAAACCCATTTCTCTGTTGCATAAATGTAATTTAAAAACTACATGGACAGTGAGATGGTTGTGATTAAACAAGATCGATGGCTAGCTAACTAGCCACCCTCATCCAATTCAGACAGTGCCTCGTCTAGTTCAAACAGCGCTTAGTGGGTGCAATCAACACGTGCGCTCAGCGATCTCGGGAAGAAAACTGAAAACAGGTAGTGGTGGCTGTTTAAACTCGAACGTAATTGATGGAAGTGATTACGGGCAAGTAGCATACAGTTTCATAACAGCATTGCAGTCTGCATGGGGCCAACGTAGATCCGGCCACCTCATCTCCTCACCATGAATCACGCCAACAGTTAAAAGATAGCTCAGTTGACGCATTCACCACTCTTTGTTCACTGTGCCTTCATGACGTTCTCGACTGGAGTATGCATCTACCACTTCCAGAGCAGCTAATCAGTTGTCCTCTGCCAGATTTTTGCCTTTTTTTTAAATCTCTCGCCTATCAGGCTCTATAGGAAGCACAGTTTCATTCTACAGGAATATTGTCTACAGGAAGTGCAAAGAGTAGTGTTGCAACCAGAAAATTTGAGATTTTTGTCAAAATTTGAGCTTGAAAAAAGGTAGGCTCGGGAAACTGCTTTGCATATGATATATTTATATAAGGTGGAGAATTAAAAACACAGTATTAGGTTGAAAGAAAGGAAAGTGAAGCTTAAAAGTCTTCCTGTGTTTTTTTCCTTCTCTGAATTCTACACAGTCTCTCCGTTTTTTTGCTCTGCATCCAAAATCTACCTTTTTCTTTCTCACATTCTTCTGAAAAAAGGGATGCAACCATAGAAGCCAACCTGTGAAAAACCAAATTTGCAAGATTGTCCACTCTCTGAAGAAAAAACACTGTGTTATAAATATTCTCTATTCTATCAAAAGTATTGATTTTACTCAAAAACCAAGAAATAAATTCAAGTTGGAAACAGTTTGAATAAAAATTGCAAATTGATGTTGTGAAAAAGAAGAACATGAGAAATTCCTGATTCCAGAAAGACAAACATCAGCCATTTCTCTATTTCGGGTTTTGAAAGTTTGTTTCCTCCCTCCTCACCTGAACATTTCCAACAGTCACTACACATCATGACAGGGAGATTTTAGAAATATGGCAAGGGAAGATGAGGAGGAAATAGAAAAAGAGGAAAAGACCAAAATGGAGAAAGAAGAACTTGAAACAGAGGAGGAAATCAAAATAGAAGACGAGAATGAAGACCCGGAATAGAAAAGAAAAAGACTAAAGCAGAGAAGGCAGAAACTAAACAAGATGAGAAGAAAACCAAAACAGAGCATGAGGAAGCAAAGTTAACAGAGCCAGAGAAGACAAAGGAAGAGGAAAAAAAAGGAAGAAGAGACACACCCTGAGATATCAGGGACACAAGAAGAAACAAGGGGCACAGAAATTTCTACAGGAAGTGAAAAAAAAGAACAGCAAAAAAAGAAATCACCTGCAATGTTGGCAAGGGACGCAGCAGCTGTGCTTGCTGCATTAAGCACACCTACAAAACAAAAAGAAAAGAGAAAAAGGCACGCCTCCATGTATTTTAAGGCCAGGAAAAGCACAAGAATTCAAACAAGAAAAATAGGAGCAATGGAAGGACATGGACAAGAAGGCAGAATTTTATGACATACATGAGCAAACCACTTCAAAAGCTTGGGATGATAGGGAGGCCACCAGGGCCATCCAGGATGAGGAGATGGATTAGTTGCTCAGAGGATGAGCAACACCTTCAATAGGGAGTGATGATGGGCCCTAGAAATTGGTAATTATATGGGCTCATTTAGACTCCTAATTCGACTTAATCCACCATTCTCATTAGTTTATTGCATGTTTTTTATTACATTTATGCTAATAGAGTGAATTGGGTTAGTCATTATGCCAAAAAGTTTAATGTGTGCTTTATGCAGATTTTCGGTCAATTTTGAGACAAAATCAAAGGTTTAATGAGCACTTGGCAGCCAAATTTGTGGAAGAGCAGGGGAGAGGATTTGTAGGAAGGTGCCCCCTTCATTTATGAGCCCTTACCTCAAATTCTCCATCAAAAACTCGAAGCACAAGGGGCAGCCAAGCAAGTCAAGTAGGAATGTTGTTAACTGCAAGTTTTGGCAGCCGAGTCCCTAAAGTTTAGGAGGACTGTTGGGGTCCTCAATTTGTATAATAAGAAGGCTTAGGGCCTCAGTTTAGTTAGTCAGATTTTAGTCAAGAGTTAGTGAAATTTTAGTCAAATTGTAGTTAGATTTTAGTCAGTAGGTTAGTCTATTTTCGCACTTTAGTGCAGCTCCGTATCAGCACATTTTCGAGCTTTTTCTTGTAGATAGTTTTTGGGATGTAACTATTATTTTTTTATCAATAAATATGAAGCCAACTTTGCACCGGCTCTAATCATTATTAGGAGATTGTAGCTCTTGGGGTTAGACCCAACCCAAGTGCCAGTACCTCCTTTGTGTACTTTTATTTGTCTTTGCTGCACTCTTAGAATAAAATCTGTTATTTAGGTTAAAATCTTGTTTTGTTA
This sequence comes from Pinus taeda, assembly GCA_000404065.3. Taxonomy (NCBI): domain Eukaryota; kingdom Viridiplantae; phylum Streptophyta; class Pinopsida; order Pinales; family Pinaceae; genus Pinus; species Pinus taeda. Next base: position 65,300 of record APFE030498122.1, on the reverse strand, counting down.
CTTAGGTTGTTCTTTATGATTGAGATAGTTTTTCATGCTTCAAATTGATTTGATAGTTTGGTAACAGAAAAGATCTACAAAAAGGCCATCAAGCAATCATTCATCTCATCTCTCCCTCCTTGGGACCGTGAGCTGCGAACAAGGCATACTTGCTGCCACAAAAACATTGTTTTTGCCTTTCAATGCAATTGTTAGTGTTAGATTTTTAGTTGGAAAAGATGATGCCAATTGTACTTGCATGTTTATATCTATTCTTGCTTAGTTTCCATAGTTATCTTGCATGATTTCCTGTTTATAAACTTTTGTTCATCATATTTCTGCTTTTTAAGAGTAGATTAGGTCAAAATATATAGATCTCTGTATTTTTAGTCTTTTTCGGATCAGTTTTTGGAAAGTAATGTGCATAACACCTGTGACACCTCCCTACCTACCCCTCCAACATCATACAACCTGCTCCAACACCCTAACTCAGATTCCTTCCCTTCATTCGCCACATTTTCTCACCTTGCCCTAATTTCTACATTTTTGTGCAACATTGCTCTCGCCATCCCTGAACAAATCCAACCACCTTCATCACTCTCGAGCTTCATTCACCTGGTCCTAGACCCCTTCACATCCTCATCCAATCTCCATTTCCACTTTTCCACCGTTTTTCCTTCATCAGCCCTTGAAAATCCTCTTTCGGAACATCCTGTAGAACATCTTGCAGAACCCCTGCAGACTTCCTGTAGAAGACGACGAGAGCAGTTTTTCGAGATCTGATCACTGTGAAACTCTCTAGAAGGGTGCTAGGGACCCCTTAGGCCCTCTTATCACCTTCCCAACCTCCTGCAAGCGCCTACCCCATTTCCTTTCACCAATCAACCTTTTCACAGTCAAAAACAGTTAAAGCACATGCATAATAATTCTACAAGATTACTCAAAAATACAAAAAGATGTTCCTTTTCAGATTTCGCTTAAGAAGTAGCTTAGTCACATGCATTTTACCTTTATATAAGTCAATAGCATCTATTCCCACCACTTTCGTATCTTTTCTTGCACCAGTAGGGTTAGTCGGTAAAACTAGGGTTTGCGTTTCTTTTCAGCTTTCAGCTTCTTTCTGCAAGTAGACTAGCCTCCTTTGAGTTAGCTTTCATCCATCACAATTAAAAGCTTTTTCTAGGAGCTCATAGAAGTTGGATTAAGCTCCTATTGGACTTGTGCCAGCTGATCAAGTGACAGTCTGTGGTAAGAGCTAGTACTTGTGCATATAGCACCGTCGCTTCCAAGTTTGCTACGAACTATCGGGTTTATAAAAGTAAAAAAGGGAGTCCCAGAAGTTGCAGCATTATTGCTGCAATACTGGAGCCCACGACATCTCATAACTTAATGCCTAAATATGTAATGGAGAAACTAGACCTAGATATCATAAGGCCATACAAAGTCCTTTTCTCTTTTGATTCAAGTCAATTTAGATGTCTAGGATTGATCAAAGACTTATGTGTATCGCTAGTTCAATATCCTGCCAAAACCATCTTAATGGACATAGTAGTAGCAGATATTCCACCAAAGTATGGCATGCTATTATCCAGATTTTGGGGTGCAAAGCTCCAAGAATCTTTACAATTGGACATGTCTTATGCTACTATTTCAGTGTTTGGTCAACCTAAGAAACTGTACAGAGAAACTTTAATGAAATATGTGGTAAGTAGCCAGGAGTAACCTCAAAATTTCTCTATCTACTCGATGCACTCTGATATGGATTCTTTCATTCTTTACAACGTTGAAAGTGATCCCTCAAATGAAGTAAAATTTTAGCAGTTGAACCAGAAGAAACTACAAATGAGAAGTCTAGTATTCAAATCAAGGAAATTTCTGAGAACAATGATACATCAGATACCCAAGAGAAACCTAAAGAAACTAAAAAACCAAATCTCCCTATTAAACAAATTCCTGAGACTCCTGATACCAATTACGAACATGAGATCTTTTGGCACATATAATTTGATAGCTCAGTTAACAAATTAGGAGCAGAAGCAAGAGTTTGGGTGCATAATCTTGAAAATGATCATGTTGAAGGCCATGCCTACAGATTAAACTTTAAATGCACCAATAAAATGGTAGAATATGAAGCTTTGTTGCTAGGTCTTAAACTTGTTAAACAATTAGAGGCAATTAAGGTATCTGTCTGGGGAGATTCTGATTTGATAATTCAACAAATTAAAGGGAAGTTTCTAACAAATTATTCTAGATTAAGATATTACAGAGAAACAATGATAGAGATTCTCAATACATTTCTAGAGACTCAACTTGCCAAAATCCCAAGAAAACATAACTTGCAAGCTCATGGTCTGGCTATGTTTGTCAGCACTAGTAAATTACCATTTGAACCAAATCATCAGTTCACAACTGAGATTAGACACAGATAAGCCATATGTGACAATTTGAAGAATTGGCAAGTGTTTGATAGTGATAATTAGATTAACAATTTTTTAACCCTAGAAGAAGAATTTTCTAGCAGTAATATAGATGTAGATACAGTTAGTGAATTTGATCAAATAAATAAGATAAAAACAGACATTTCTATAGAAAGTGCAACTGAAATGCTTCACCCAACAACATTTACCAACAAAGAAATGCAGGATCTTAAAGAAATGGATATTGATGAAATTATTGAAGGAGAATCTGAAGTTATCAAATTAAAAGACAATCATTTGCCCAAAGGATTAACGTCTTTGGAAGATCTCTTTGATTTCAATGATATTCCAAAGAAACCCAAAATGGAACCCTTAAAAGCATACATTGAAGACTATAACTTGGTAACTGAAGAAAATCCGAAAATGGTAAAATTATCTAAATCTTTGCTCACTAACCAAAAACTCAAATATGTTGAACTAATGAGAAAATTCCAGGATGTCTTTCCTTAGACCTATGAAGACCTGAAATCTTATGACACCTCTATAATTCAACATACAATACCTCTGAAGGAAAATCAAAAACCATTCAAACAAAAGCTTAGAAGGTTTAACCCTAAACTGCTTCCCATAATTGAGAAAGAAATCAAACGAATGTATGAAGCAAGGATAATTGCTCCTATAAGATTTTCAGAGTGGGTATCTAATTTAGTACCTACCAGGAAGAAAACTAGAGAAATCAGATTATGTGTTGATTTAAGAAATGTAAATAAGGTTTCTTTGAAAGACAATTACCCTTTACCTAAGATGGATCATATTTTACAAAGGGTAGTAGGTGCCTCTAGGATTTCACTTTTGGATGGGTTCTCAAGGTATAACCAGATTCTGATTCATCTTGATGACCAGGAAAAAAATTGCTTTTACAACACCATGGGGAACATTCAAGTATGTTAAAATGTCGTTTGGACTTAAGAATGCAAGGGCAACCTTCCAAAGAGCAATGGACATAGCATTTGCAAAATAAATTCATAATTTCCTGGTTATTTATCTAGATGACTTGACTGTTTTTTCTAAATCAAATCAGCAACATTTGGATCATCTGAAACAAGTGTTTTTAAAATGTAGAAAATATGGTATTTCTTTAAATCCGAAGAAGTCTTTGTTTGGTCTAGAGGAAGGCAGACTCTTGGGCCATATCATTTTTAAAGATGTCATTAGAATTGATCATGTTAGAATAGAAGCTATTCTGCAAATACCCCACCCCAGAAATGTTAAAGAACTTCAAGCTTTCATAGGAAAGATTAACTTTTTGAGAAGATTTATATCTAACTTCGCTGAATTAATTAGATTGTTTAATAATATGTTGAAAAAGGATTCAAAGATTGAATGGACAGTGGAATCCAAACAAGCTTTTGAATAAATAAAAATGGCTTTGACCAGAACAACAGTCCTTACAAGTCCTAAGTTTGATAGAAACTTCATAATATTTTCATTTGCATCAGAACACACCATAGCAGTTGTTCTACTACAAAAGGATGATCAAGGATGTCAGAAACCCATAGCCTTTTTCAGTAAAGCACTTAGGGATGCACCATTAAAATACAAAATCATGGAAAAGCAAGCTTTTGCACTTGTGAAAGCTATTAAAGACTTTAGAGTCTACATATTGTACTCCCATGTAATAGTCTATGTACCAAACGCTGTTGTCAAAGACATCTTAACCCAGGATGGAATTGAAGGCAAACAAGGTAAATGGATTGCTACTATATTGAAGTATGATATTGAAATAAAACCCACAAAGCTTATAAAAGGTCAGGGATTGGCAAAGCTCATGACTGAAACAAATTGCCAAGCCTTGGATATTAAAGAACAGGAGATGGCGACTCCACAAATCAGCGAGGCCTTCTTAGATTCACATTGGTACTCTCATATAATTTATATACTATTAAACCTCCAGGCTCCTCCAGGGTTATCCAGAACAAAGAAAAGGTTTTTAAAGATGAAAGCTTTAAAATTTTGTATTTTAGATAATATTCTTTTTTGGAAAAATCATGAGGGTATTCTATTGAATTGTTTATTAAAGGAAGAAGCTGACAAGGTTCTCAAAGAATTTCATGCAGGAGACTGTGGTGGACACCTTTACTGGAAATCAACTACAGACAAAATCCTAAGGGCTGGATTTTATTGGCCAACCCTATTCGCTGATGTAAAGAAATTTGTCATTGCTTGCCATAAATGTCAAATTTTTTAAGGCAAGAGAAAACTATTACCTTTACCCTTGAGACCAATTTCCACTAAAAATCCCTTCCAACAATAGGATTTGGACTTCATTGGAGAAATCTATCCTCCCTCTTATGGCCAACATAAATGGATCCTAACTACCACAGACTATTTCACCAAATGGATAGAAGCCATTCCTTCTAGACAAGCTAATGACACAGCTATTATAGGATTCTTAGAAACCAACATATTGTCTAGATTTGGCTGTCCTTAAAAGATCATAACTGATAATGCTGTTGTCTTCAAATCCAAGAAAATGAAAAGTTTCTGTAACAAATACCATATCACTTTAGGCCATTAAACAGCCTATTACCCTCAAGGTAATGGTCTAGCTGAGTCTTCCAATAAAAGCCTAATTAATATTATTAAAAAATTATTGGAAGAAAACAAAAAAAATTGGCACAAGAAACTTACTGATGCACTATGGGCAAACATACTCACTACCAAGAAATCTATTGGGACTAGTCCTTACGAATTAGTCTATGGCATGGAGACTATATTTCCTTCATCTTTAGAAGTTCCTTTAATGAAATTACTTCAAGAGGCTCAAGTGGAACCTAATGCTATTCAAAGGAGAATAAACCAGACCATCCATCTGCAGCAAACCAAAGAAGAAGTGTATCAAAGATCCCAAGTATTACAAGAGAAGCTTAAGAAAATATTTGATAAAAGAACCAAGGCAGAAGATTTCTACCTTGGAGACAAAGTTTTAACATGGGATTCCAGGATAGAGGATAAAGGAAAACACAGGAAGTTTGATTTCCTATGGAAAGGACTTTTTATTATTTAGGCCTTACAAGGGAATAATACTTATTATCTGAAAAACCTGGATGGTACAAAAACAGAAGAAATGCCAGCTAATGGTCGGATGCTGAAACATTACTTTGATCCAACTTTTTAATGTATTCTGATTTTAACATGTAAATATTATATCCTTGGTAAAGTCACGGTTTGGATTGGATAGTAACTTGCTGGAGTTGAAGCCCGAAGTGAAGGCCCTAAGTTTCTCAAGTGCTACTGTCACACATACAATAAAGCAACCAGAAGAAGGAGATTTTAGAGCACAGTTAAAGTCATTCAGAAGGCCATCTGACCTGTTGTTCTTGACTTTCCACCAGGAAAATCCATCCCCAAATGGAGCCAGTGTTATGCTCCTATACCAATAGGTGTCATATTTCATGATTGACTTGATGAGCTCTGTAATATGTTCATACATTTTTTTGTTGCAAAGGTTTTCCATATTTTTTCAGAAAATCAAAAAAATGTAAAAATGTAAAAAGGGTATACCCTAAAAGAAAAATCAAAGGGTGAAAAGAATAAGATGGTCAAAAAAAGTGAAAAAAAATAAAACCCAAACAAAGAAAGACCAGGAAAGTGTGCAAGTCTAAATGCCACTACTTTTTCATTTTCTGTAATAAACAATTGTGTGCAGCTTGTCATTTATGCCACAATTCATGAATATTCAAACAACTTAAGCTTGGCTAGTTCATATTTGAATTTCATGTTTTAGAGATAGAGAATAAAATCTAGCCAAACAGTGTAATCTTGCAGATAAGTAGATAGGTAGAGTAAATAAAAAGGAGCTCAACAGTGTAATCTGAGCCCTTGGATGTAATAAGTGCAGACTTAGGTAGGCTTGCCATATAAAAGAAAAAGAAGATTCTTAAGGGTTTGTCAGTCTAAGTGCACCCAAATAAAGAAGAAAAAATGTCAGGCTAAAGTAGGTAGGGTAGGTAGATGGTGTTACAGAATCATTTGTGATGGATAATGTCGCTAAATGTGTAATTTTTACTTTTATCACAAGTGCAAGGTAGACATTACACTTGATGCAGTTCAAGCAAGACAAGGTCAAATACCTAACTTCCATTCACAATTTTCCCTAAAGATTTTACTAATTCCACCCTAAAGTATTAAGGTCTTTGAAAATTAAAGGGGCTTAGAGAATTTCTCTGACTTCTGAAGGGACCAGACCATCGGCCCAATAATTTAAAAAGCCTAAGCACTTAGTATTATCCATAAACCATTCATTTCATTTCATAAAATTTTTCCTAAGTAAAATCCTATTTTACTTAGGAATAATGCACAATATCACCTAAAAATACCCCTTTTTATCTTTAGCCTAAGTTTAAATATATACATGGAATGTTTTAACTTGGTGCTTTTACACTTCATAGTCATATTAACATATTTAATATATAACTCCCGCACCATATTACCCTTCCCGTATTATTTAATATATTAAATATTCTCAACATCTTATATATCCCGCCCCCGGTTGAATACAACCATAATCAATGTCTAAAAGAGGATAAATCAGTTAATCTGTAATTCATTAATAACCTTAATTCCCCGCCACACAAAACGGGATTAATTAACCTTCTAGGTTAATTAATAACCTTCCTAACCATTCGCAGTCGACCCGATATGATTGATTAGTTGTTTATTATATTGGGCCCGCATACATAAATCCCCACCGTACCCCACTCCCCATCCACAGTCTGATCATTGCTTCATCATCCAACGGTCGAGATCAATATCGCAGCCCCCCTGGTGACCACGCTTTAACTCATGATCACCTAGTAGTTTTCCACCCGTACCTCCGCCACACGTCATGCATTCAATGTGATCGCTCGTCCTCCGCCTGATACCGCTTAACTCCAAAAGTGGTGCGATCGCGTACCACTTACCACCCTCCACAAATGACAAAACGTCATTTCTCTGCCTACGTCAGTCACCCACATACATAAATCCCCACCAACCTTGATTTTGTTAAATAAAACGAAGAAAATGTCATTTTCATTGTTATACGCTACAACCCGTGCTCCCATACAAAACAACGTCCAAGTTAACTGTTCGAGCCTTCAGACCACCACCCGGTTAAGAAACGTACAGCGACACAACCCGGAACCCGTTATCCTTCCGTCTTGGCACTGTTCACTTCCTTGATACAAGTATTTATCCAATTTACACTCAAACACTGTAATTTTGTTTTTCTACTGAAAATTCTACAAGAAAGGGCCAAAATCAATTCTAATCCAAGTCTATGTTCACCATATAAAGTCCTCAACCTGTTGTCTTGCCTATTTTCCACAGAATTCCCCCAGTTTCAATTTTCAATCCACAAGAACCAAAGATGGAAACCCCTATAGCCTTGAATGTGGCACCCATGAACACTCCCCACAAAGACTTATATTATCTACCTCTGGCCGATAAAGATTTCCAGATAAAAGACCTATCTCGTGATAAAAACCATATTCAGGCCTTCTGCCAAGCCAGAGATAATTATCTAAATAAGTCTGACATTTTTGGACTGTGGGAATCTAATCTTCCCATGTATTTCCTCCCCTCAGTCCATGTTTTTCTAGACATAATTCATCAATGTTGTGCTAATTACGATCTTAACCATAGAGTTGTTATGTCCCCGAGCCAAACAGTGCTTTTTCCCATAACTGCTCAATCCATCAATGAAATGTTTCAATTCCACTCTAGTCAGCCCCTCTCTCCTATTTCCATGGCATATTTACTTGAAAAAGCATCTCAGTTATCCAAATCAGAAGTGAGTCGTATCGCTCAAACCTTCATGTTACCAAAGCACTAGGCAGCAATGCCAATTTGAGCACAAAAGAACCGATAAAGGCAATGGAAGACATGAGATTACAAGGTTCAGAATTAAAACATGTAAAAGAACAGTTGGCTAAAATGGAAAGAAATTATGATCTCTCAAAAATAAACGTTGTAGAAAAAGAAAGGGAGATTAAAGCATTAGAAAATAAAGTGAAATCATTAGAAAAAGATCTCACTTTTGACAAGCTTCTGACAGAGATCAAGAAAATCCTTTGGGCCAACATCACTCAATCTATAAATGATGTTTGCCCATCCATCCAAGTGATCTTTGAACAGATTGATCTAGTGAAAGAAACACAAGGAGAAATTCAAAAGACAAAAGCTCTGTTAGGACAAATGCCAGAAGAAGCCAACCAGCTTATACACTTTTTGAATAACATGACAAAGGAACAACTGGAAGAACTTGGCATAGCCGACAGGATAGATACTATTTTAGAAATCAAAAGGGTGTTAACTAAGAAAACTTTAATGAAAAACTTAGAGAGAAGATGCCAAGATATGCAAGAGGAAATCAATTCTTTTATGTAGAAGTTCACTATTTTGTAGAATAAATGGCTACCCAGTCCTTTGGTAAATAATGACAGATTAATGAAGCACATAGAATATGTAGACAAATTGAATAAGTATGCTCGCAATCAACTTAGTTCATCAGCAAGTGCTTCAGGAATAAAATCACTCCCCACTGGCCGAGTTCTCTATGACAGCTTAGAGAACTTATTCTATGTTGAGCATGAAATAAAGCACTTGTTCCCAATCTAGCCTACCTTTTTCAGATATACAAAAACTCGATGAGACCCTAAGGAAACTTCAGAAACATAGATTGCTAGAGCAAAAATGGTGGTAAGACATGTTGGAAATTTTGTAAATTTATCCTCAGTAAAATGTAAATGTTGGGCTATTTACTATAGTAGGATGAACAAAGATGAACAGTGATCAAATAGGTCGAAGTGTATCAGAACAGGTAAAGAGTATTAGTCAAAATAGGGCAGCCAGTACAGAGTTACTAAAGAAGACAGCAGCAAGTCAAATTATAGGGCCTGCCTCCAGCACACACAGTAAGAATAGGAACAGCACAACATCAGTTTGTCTTTCTCCTATCTTCGAGACTAGTTGTCTCTATTTTCTTGTAACTTATTCTTAGTCATCCTAGAATATATCTCACGTTGTTATGAGTTATTTTTTGTAATATTGGTTATTTTGGAATAAAGTGATGTTGGACAAAATTTTTGTATGGCTTGCTGGACAAAGAATTAATGCAAGGGACTTTTCACAGATTTCTTGAATCAAACACCGGATCAATAAGACCTCAATTGGAGTATTGAAGGTGGATTCATATACATTTTTGTAATATTGGTTATTTTGGAATAAAGTGTTGTTGGACAAAATTTTTGTATGGCTTGCTGGACAAAGAATTAATGCAAGGGACTTTTCACAGATTTCTTGAATCAAACACTGGATCAATAAGTCCTCTATACCTTATGTTTTTTAAAGTTTTCCTTGTTTATTATATCATCTTGTTTCACATCTAAATGATAAACGAAAAAGAGTAATTCATAATATACTTAAATGCACTCTGTTTTCAATCGTTATTGTTCCTTATGTTTTCTTCTAAATTAGTATAAACAGTGAAATCTTAATTGCTCTTGTTGTCTAGTTCTTTCATTTTGATTATATATTAAATAATACTTAACTGCTCTTTAGTAGTAATCATTCAAGTTCCCTCTTTAAATATGCTGAAGGATTCTTAACTTCCCTTCACCTATTTTGAAACCATTCCATTTATTTCAAGTCTTTATTTGTTCCCTGTTTGACCATCTTGCCCTGTGAAACCATCCTTTGTTAAGAAACCAAGTCTAGTTAAGCCATCTTCTTTGACTCCATTAACCCAATGGCCTAAACTAGTCAGTCCTACCCCTCTGCTATTGAATCTCACCACCCAAACTCAAACAAAACTCCTAAACCTCATAACTAGCCTAATATCTTTCAAAACAAAGCTAAAACTTAAAGAGAGAGCCCTCTCTGGATACAGATTGGCTAGATTCTGTATCTAAAAGATTGGTTCGTGGTTACCTCGGACCCCTTTCCCCTTCTTACAACTTCAGGGAAAACCTGAGTAATAACATAGTGGCGACTCCACTAGGGATCGAACAATTTGTTTGTTATTATTGTCTACTTTATAAGGTACAGACGGAGCCTGAAGTTAGCCAGGTAGCCTTTGAAATTCTCTTGCTATGAAATTGCAAAAGTAAATGAATGCTACTTCAGTCTATCTCCAATCTAGTTTATAGATTGAACATCTAGTTGCAAATACTTGATTAGTTCCTCTTATGAAATAAATCTTTAAAAAAGTTCTCATCCCATATCTAAAGCTGCTTAAAGAGATTGTTGAAGTTGTATTGTTAAAACCCATTTAGAGAAGAAACCAAAAATACACCTAGAAACCTGGCTTCATAAAGGATTCATTATACCAGAGCTAATCTTGATCCAAATCCACCACCTGTGTTTGAAAACCCTAATCTGATTCCTGGGATTCTTAGGAGACAATAGAGCCAAGAAAGTTCTGCTAGTTCTCAACCTCTATACAAATCAAGATCTTGTCTTGTGAAATCGATTTACCTTGAGGATGAACCCTTTGATAAGTTTTTTGACACTTCTTTATTTGTAACTTTTTCGGACTCTGAGTTAGCCCATACAGTTCATGACCCCATATTTATTGAAAACTTACAACTTGAAGTTGTAACTTCACATCTTGACAGATATTTGCAGAATTCCATTCAATCTGAGCTTTCCTCTGAATGAACACCAAACCTTTCTGTGATCACTACAGCCTCTCCAAGTTCATCATCAACACCTTAGACTTCCCAACCTCAAGCTATCCTTTCTACCCCTCCATCCACCACTTCAAGACCAACTCCAGTTGTTGTTTCAACCCAATCTACTGCAATAGCAAACATTTATACTCCCCTACGCTTACCTGCCAACTTGGGAGATATGCCCCAAGGCTATCAGAGTAAAATCACTCAATTTGATGGCATTGGCACATACACATCTCAACAACATACTAAAAAAATGACCGATTATTTTGAAATATATGAGGTTGATGTTGATGATGTTAGAATGAGGGTATTTGTTCAAAGTTTGACTGGAGATGTTAGGAAATGGTTTAGAGCCCTCCCTGCAAACAGTATCAATGACTTACAAGCTCTTTATCAGACATTCTTGAATATATGGGAAAAGAAAAAAGATCCTTTCCAGATTTTATCAGAATATGAAAACCTGAAAAGAGGTACACAGGAAACTATCCAAGATTACTGCACTCGGTTTAATAATGTTTACAACGTTATTCCTGAAAATCTTAGACCTCCTACAGATTTGGCATTGATCAAATTCCCTGATGGATTTGATTTTGATATGGCATACCAACTTAGGGAAAGATCTCCTCGAACCTTAGAAGATATGCAAAGTATCGATGTCAGCGTTGAAGCCAACCTGATATCTAAATGAGCTAAACCTAGAGCTGAAAAGAGGATACCTTTGAAAGAAGAACCTTTGGTCTTTGAACAGAAATTAGATGGTATTATTAAAGGAATGGGTATGCTCGGAGATAGAGTAGAAACAATCGAAAGAAAATCCCCTTCGGTTATTCAACCAAGCAATACTGGAAGGAATCCAAATTTTAGGAAGAACCAAAATCAGAACACTGGAAAGACTAGACCTGACCAAAATATTAGGCCCCCTTTGCAGGAAAATTATGCTAAAACCTCAACTTCTGATGAACCAACAGAAGACGCTTAAATTATTTGATGGGACTCAACAATGAACAAGAAGTTTCTTGACCCAAGAGGATCAAGAAGCTCATAGCCTTAAACAATTCCAAACTCAGTCAGTTGAATCATTTGACTTTAGGGAGGTATATGATACAACCATTTATGAAGTCCACAAACAAAATAATTTGAGGAGCAGAAAAATTGATGTCCTTGAAATCGATAGACAGAAAGATACAAAGCAACCTAACAAAGGTAAGATCAGTACCATCCCTATACATATTCTTTCTAGAACAGACCCAAACCCTGCTAATCCAATTTTTGAAGATATATCATATAAACAACCTAATAATAGACAACCTTCCAATTCGCTTCCTTCTAAAGGAAATGTGGAAGAACCTTCGGAAGATAATTTGGAAACAACTTTGGCTCATAACCCCATTCCTGAAAAGTAGAAAAACCCAAAAAATACAGCAGAAATAGACAATCCAACTATTTGAAATACAAGAACATAAACTGAAAAACCTTTTAATCTTGAGACTGAAGTAGGCAAATTGAAAATAGTTGTTCCATTATTTGAATTAGCCAAACATGATGTCTATAGAAGTCAAATCAATAGGTCACTCCAAATTTATGTGAATGAAGGCTCAGTAAACGTTTCTTATGACCAACCTGAATTGATCTTTAGCCCTAAAGTAAATGGAAAAACAGTAGATGGAGGAGTTCCTCCTTTCTATGTAAGTTTGAACATACATGATAAAATACTTCATAATGCCATGTCTGATTCTTGTGCATCTTGATGATATGGGATCATTTAGTCTCCTAATTCGACTTAATCCACCATTCTCATTAGTATATTGCATGTTTTTTATTACATTTATGCTAATAGAGTGAATTGGGTTAGTCATTATTGCAAAAAGTCTAATGTGTGTTTTATGCAGATTTTTAGTCAATTTTGAGACAAAATCAGAGGTTTGATGAGCACTTGGCAGCCAAATTTTGTGGAATAACAAGGGAGAGGATTTGTAGGAAGATGTCCCCTTCATTTATGAGCCCTTACCTCGAATTCTCCATCGAAAACTCGGAACACAAGGGGCAGCCAAGCAAGTCAAGTAGGACTATTGTTAACTCCAAGATTTGGCAGCCGAGTTCCTAAAGTTTAGGAGGACTGTTGGGGTCCTCAATTTGTATAAATAAGAAGGATTAGGGCCTCAGTTTAGTTAGTCAGATTTTAGTTAGATTTTAGTTAGTAGATTAGTCTATTTTCGCACTTTAGTGCAGCTTTGTATCAACACATTTTCGAGCTTTTTCTTGTAGACGGTTTTTGGGATGTAACTATTTTTTTTATCAATAAAGATGAATCCAACTTTGCACCAGCTCTAATCTTTCTTAGGAAACTGTAGCTCTTGGGGTTGGGCCCAACCCACGTTGCCAGTACCTCCTTTGTGTACTTTTATGTGCCTTTGTTGCACTCTTAGAATAAAATCTATTATTTAGGTTAAAAACTTGTTTTGTTATTTAAGTTGTTTTTTATGATTAAGATAGTTTTTCATGCTTCAAGTTGATTTGATAGTTTGGTAACAGAAAAGATCTACAAAAAGGCCATCAAGCAATCATTCATCTCATCTCTCCCTCCTTGGGACCGTGAGCTAAGACCAAGGCATACTTGCTGCCAAAAAAACAATGTTTTCGCCTTTCAATGCAATTGCTAGTGTTAGATTTTTAGTTGGAAAAGTTGATACCAATTGTACTTGCAGGTTTAGATCTATTCTTGCTTAGTTTTCATAGTTATCTTGCATGATTTCCTACCTATAAACTTTTGTTCATCATATTTCTAGTTTTTAAGAGTAGATTAGGTCAAAATAGATAGATCTCTATTTTTTTAGTCTTTGTTTGGATCAGTTTTTGGAAAGTAATGTGCAGAACACCTGTGATACCTCCTTGCCTACCCTTCCTACATTAGAAAACCTGCTCCAACCCCCTAACTCAAATTCCTTCCCTTCATTTGCCACATTTTCTCACCTTGCCCTAATTTCTACATTTTTGTGCAACATTGCTCTCGCCATCCCTGAACAAATCCAACCACCTTCATCATTCTCGAGCTTCATTCACTGGTCCTAGACCCCTTCACATCCTCATCCAATCTCCATTTTCACTTTTCCACCATTTTTCCTCCATCAACCCTCCAAAATCCTCTTTCGGAACATCTTGTAGAACCCTTGCAGACTTCTTGTAGAAGACCATGAGAGCAGTTTTTCGAGATCTGATCACTGTGAAATTATTTGGAAGGGTGCTAGGAACCCCTTAGGCCCTCTCCTCACCTTCCCAACCTCCTGCAAGCGCCTACCCCATTTCCTTTCGTCAATCAACCTCTGCATAGTCAAAAACAGTTAAAGCACATGCATAATAATTCTACAAGATTACTCAAAAATACAAAAAGATATTCCCTTTCAGATTTCACTTCAGAAGTAGCTCAATCACATGCATTTTACCTTTCTAGAAGTCAATAGCATCCATTCCCACCACTTTCATCTATTTTCTTGCAATAGTAGGGTTAGTCGGTAAAACTAGGGTTTGCGTTTCTTTTCAGCTTTCAACGTCTTTCTGCAAGTAGACTAGCCTCCTTTGAGTTAGCTTTCATCCATCACAATTAAAATCTTCTTCTAAGAGCTCATAGAAGTTGGCTTAAGCTCCTAGCAGACTTATGCCAATTGATTAAGTGACAGCTTGTGGCAACAGCTAGTACTTGTGAATATAGCACAGTCACTTCTAAGTTTGCTACGAACTACCAGGTTGATAAAAGTAGAGAAGGGAGTCCCAAGAGTTGCAGCATTATTGCTGCAATGCTGGAGCCTACCATCTCTTTGGCGCCGTTTCTGGGGAAGCATCAAAGTATTTGTGATTGCTGCTTTTCTTCTATTTTCTACTGCAACCTTCTGCTAAGTAGTTTATTTCAGCAAGAGTAGAGTAGTTGTTTCATTTCCATCCTGCAATTTCATCTCTACAAAAGTAGATTAGACATTTCCTGCTTTCCTAAACTAGCATTTCAATTCTACAAGCGTAGATTAGCATTTCAATTTCGCAATTTCAATTCTGCAAGTGTAGATTAGCATTTCAATTATGCAATTTCAATTCTGCAAGCGTAGCTTAGCATTTCATTTCTATAATTTCATTTCAGCAAGCGTAAATTAGTCATTTCCTACTTTCATTTCAATTCTGCAATTTCCATTTCAGTAAGTTTTATTTTAGTTAGTCACAATTTGTTGTTCAATCAATTTCAGTTTTGCTGGTACAAGCAAAAAAAAAAAAAAAAGGAAGAAGAAGAAGAAGATTTTCTTTCATGCCTTGTAGGAGTAGAGATAAGTCAGAAAAATGTTTGCACAACAGCCCCATTTCTTCACACAACCAATCTCCTCTCTTCTTCGATCGCTGTGATTAAGAAGAACCCTTAGGTGGACAGAAAGACATATTTGATGAACCTCTAGGAGAGAAGAGGAAGAAAACATTCCTCTAGAGCAAATGGCTGAGAACAGAAATGTTGGGCGCAATACCTTTTCTTCCAACTCATCCAATGAAGGTGAAATTGGAAACATGTGGGAAGATTGCAAGAGCGAGATAAGGCAGATGGTTGCCATGCAAATGGATACCTTGTGGATCCAAAGGAAGCAAGTGGAAGCTGAGAGGGCTTTGGCCATCTTTTGTCCTAGGTGCACTAGAAAACATCCTAGGAACAAATGTCCATTGCACTCTATAGAAGTGTGTTTTGTCTGTGAAAAAACCATCCTACAAATCAGTGCCCCTCCTTGTCCAGAATTAAAGCTGCATATCGGAGGGCCAAAGGAGCCACTGAACCACTCTATTATATGAACCAAAGGAGGCCACATGGGCCCATACCTTACCAGCAGGGAACACAAGGGATATCCCAGACCTATTACAACGCTTATCAAACCACTTCCATGCCTTTTTGGGGTCCCCCTACTCATCCTTCCTGGTCCACACCTCCTCCTTGGTCCTTCACATCTCTTTATATTATGCCCAACCAGTTGCTCATCCATTTCACCCCTACACTCAACTATAGCCTCAGTGGAATGCACCTCATCAGGGGTGGAGGCCCAAGTACAACACTCCTCCCACTCAATTTCTTCCACCACCTACTCAACCACAACCATCACCTCCTGCTCCACAAAGGCAACCCCAAATGCCTAGTCAACTGAACCCGAACCCAAATAACAGGCAGACTCAGCAAGTATATAGTAGGAAACCACCAGCCCAACCACAACTCCATCCACATCCATCTCAAATATACACCCCTACTCAACTACCCGTACCACCATTTCCAAACCTACACATTGGAGTAGCTCAACCCAATTACAATGCTGAGGCACAACATTTCCAAACAACTCCTTTTGAGCTCAATGATACTCACCATAGCTCAGGAAGAGTATTGCAAGAAAGAGATTATATTGACAGCATTGAAAGACCACATCCAGAAAAAGAAGACTCAAAAGAGGAGATCAAAGAACCATGGGTTGCACTTCATGAAGAAAAGACATCAGAATCAGAGATCGAGAGAGCTCCCTCATGGTTACAATCAAATCCTCCATGTATTCAAGAGAAAAATCAGCAAAAAGAGAAAGATGTGAAGGTGATGATAGAAGAAGATATGGACAATGATCCAGATCAGCAAAAGGACCAAGGATATCAGAGCTATATTGAGAAATGATTCCAGATGGTCACTAAGTTGTAGCAGTACTCTCTTCCTCGACTATGTTTAATCCCTTCAAAGTCAAATCATTTGGTCTCTGAAATCCAAATACCTGTCAAAGCCTGCATTTCAAGCCTCCACATTATTTTGTCTCTAATTTCAATTTGCACATGGCTCTATTGGAAGTATTCTTATACTTGAAAATGATTTTTTTTTTCAAGTAGAGTAGGGTAGAAAAAGGAAAAAAGGAAAAATGAAAATAAGAAAAAAAATAAAAATCTAAGGTGAAAACCTCCTCGGAGGCGCCTTAGATTGGCTCATTGATTGAAAACCTCCATGAGGCGATCAATGGGTTGGAAAGAAGAGAAAAGAAAAAGAGAATAAGATCCCTGAGTGAAAACCTCCCTTGGAGGCACTTAGGGCAAGCAATTAGGGTGAAAACCTCCATGAGGCACCCTAGTTGTTTTCAAAAAAAAAGAAAAAGAAAGAAGAAAAGAGAAAAAGAAAAATAAACCTAATTTCGGTTGAATAATTGCCAGTTGCAGGAAGGAAATTGCAAGTTAGGAGGATCACACAAAACAAAGTTCCTCCATGACCACTAACCTTTCCCAAGATTTAGTCTCATTCGGACTAAGATTTCACCTTCTACAGGAATTTTTGTGTCTTCTACATAAAGATCCTATAGAGCCTACAAACAAGCCAAGATCGATCTCCGAGGAGGACCCGAAAGTTAGGAATATGTCCATGAGGCCTGTAAACATCCCTGCTTCCATCCATCACCATATGTCACCTTTTTCCATCTTCGTACACCTCCATTGCACTCATTTTTTTATGTTCCTGCACAGTCACACACAGAAATCCTGTTTTGTTCATACTGCCAGCAAAAACTCCTTAATGACAAATCAAGCAGCAGTTTTTCACTCACCATACATGATACCCTCCATCTCGATTCCTCATCAGCCGAGACCCAAGTATGCATTACAGCCCAAGTTCCTTTTTTCCTTACTGTGCAAAAACTGCAGAAAGCTCTGATACACAAATACATAGAGCAGAAATTTGTTTTTTCCCTAACGTGAAAATCGCGCATCCATTTAAAAAACTATTTTATGGGGAGCTGTATAGGGATGATGGTAACATGCCCGAGAAATTTCAGCCAATTCCAGTGCACGGTTTCCAAGAAATCAACCTCCATCACCTTCAGCCATTTTTGCATTTTCTCCATATCTGTGCATCCATTTCAAAACCTGTTCCATGGGGAGATGCATATGGGGGGTAGTAAGTTGTGCTTGCTGCATTAAGCACAACTACAAAACAAAAATAAAAGAGAAAAAGGTAGGCCTCCATGTATCTTAAGGCCAGGAAAAGCACAAGAATTCAAACAAGCAAAATAGGAGGAGTAGTGGAAGGACATGGACAAGAAGGCAGAATTTTATGGCACACATGAGAAAACCACTTCAGAGGCTTGGGATGATAGGGAGGCCACCAGGGCCATCCAGGATGAGGAGATGGGTTAGTTGCTCAGAGGAAGAGCAACACCTTCAATAGGGGGTGATGATGAGCCCCTGAAATTGGTAATATTATGGGCTCATTTAGACTCCTAATTCAACTTAATCCATCATTCTCATTAGTTTATTGCATGTTTTTTTATTACATTTATGCTAATAGAGTGAATTGGGTTAGTCATTATGCCAAAAAGTCTAATGTGTGCTTTATGCAGATTTTTTGTCAATTTTGAGACAAAATCAAAGGTTTAATGAGCACTTGGCAGCCAAATTCGTAGAAGAACAAGGGAGAGGATTTGTAGGAAGGTTTCCCCTTCATTTATGAGCCCTTACCTCGAATTCTCCATCAAAAACTCGGAGCACAAGGGGCAGCCAAGCAAGTCAAGTAGGACTATTGTTAACTGCAAGTTTTGGCAGCCAAGTTCCTAAAGTTTAGGAGGATTGTTGGGGTCATCAATTTGTATAAATAAAAAGGCTTAGGGCCTCAGTTCAGTTAGTCAGATTTTAGTCAGGAGTTAATGAAATTTTAGTCATATTGTAGTTATATTTTAGCCAGTAGGTTAGTTTATTTTTGCACTTTAGTGCAGCTCTGTATCAGCACATTTTCGAGCTTTTTCTTATAGACATTTTTTGGGAAGTAACTATTATTTTTTAATCAATAAAGATCAATCCAACTTCGCACCCGCTGTTTGGTCAATTTAGTGTGATCTAAATTGCTATTTATAATGTCAACCCAGGGTTCGTAAACTGACGAAGTGAGGTGTACTATATATACTTAGATAACCATTTCCTTTAGGCTTTTGTGGTTTTAAGCTTTTTGGTTTGTTTTTGGATTTTATTTTTCTTTAATGTGTGATGATGAAAGTGAAGTGTGAAGTGTGTGGAGTGTAGATGGTGATGATTTCTAAACTTGAAAAAATGCTCAAAAGAAAGCTTTGTATTAACTAAAATGAAATCAATTCTTAAGAGAAAACAAATGCATCAAATAGCGAACTAATGGCAATGGCCCAGTATCCTTGCTGCTGAAAATGAAAAGAAAGCAAAAACTTGGAAAACAACTCAAACTTAAAGCAAAGTAGCTAATTCACATTACTTTAACTTTTCAGATCCTTTGGCCTTTGGCTCAATCTACCTGATGGGAAGTAATCATAAATAAGTAACATGATATTTAACTGTTCAAGAAAGTAAATTGCATAAAATAAACTAATCACACTACTTGAATTCTTCAAATCCTTTACCCCTCAGCTCAATCTACCTTGGGGAAGTAATCATGAACATACCAAGTAATATGATAACTAAATGTAAATTGCAAAAAAGAAATTAATCACACTACTTAAATTCTCTTAGTCCTTTACCATTCAGCTCAATCTACTTTATGGAAAGCAACCATGAGTAAGTAATATGACAACTAAATCACACTACAATTAGTAATATTCTGATCTCCTGTTGATATAGTCATTTGACCACAGAAAGAAATCATAAATTGTTAAGCAGTATGATATCTAACTAGCAGAAAAAGAAATAAACAAATAACAACTTGAAAAGGACAATGCTGAATGTAAACTTCAGAAAATAAGGGTTAGCAGGAAGGACAAGATGATCTCATATGCCAAAAGTTATTAAAAAAATGAAAAATTGCCCGGGTTGCCTAAGAGAACCTGCAAAAAGCACTGATCAGTTTACAGCTCTATGAAAACAAAAGTAAAGATATGAACAACAGAAACATAAAACATATTATGTAAAAACTAATGATAAAACAAAAACATAGTGAAACTAAACAAACACTTTACAAGGCTTCAGCGTGCAGGGGCCCTCTGCCACTTCAGCCAATCAAATAATCACACGGCTATCTTCAGAAAAGTCTTCTCATGTATTTAAATCAACAGCATATAAAATAGCGGGGTGATAAGATAACCAGCAGCGCGGAAATTACATAAACAGTTCAGAGTTTACATGTATCAAAAAAGTCTCTCTACAGCGTTCAACAATGCGTTATTTATAATGCAAAATACTAAAACAACTACTGCGCTATTAACTGCGTTGCCATATACACGTAGATCTCTTTAGCTGAGATCTAGTGTAACTGTCGTTATGCTTCTTAAATCTTCGGAGTGGTTGGTTGTTAGATTCACTATTCAAGAACGATATCCAGGTGCGCTGGTGCCTTCGTGAGCTGAGAACTAGGCCACGTATCATTCACGTGCCCAAAACAATGACATGCCACCGCTGAACTCTTTGGTTGGCCTTGTCTTTGACTTTGGTTGACCGCGGCCTCTAATGGGTGATTTGGCCAGTTCAAAGGGACACGATCCATGTACATGCTATCTGGAGCTTGCCCATGTAGCCCGTTCCTTCAGAGGACACCTGGAGCACAACTTTTAACAAAATAGCTGTGGAATCCTGTGCTGGCTGCGGAAACCTGTGCTAGCTGTGGAAACTGACAAGTTTCCGCAACTGCATGAACAAAAAACTAAACCAAACAACAGACATTAGTATAGTAAGAAAACCATATAAACAGTCCTTTTTAGACTATAATGCAATGATTTAACCACTGGATGAGTGAGGTGAGTGGAGAATGAGGGTTACGAGGGTGTGTAGGAAGGTGCAAGGTTGAGGCCCAACAAGCGCCTTAAAGACAAAGCGTCAGCGTGTGAACCAGGTAAAGAAGTTGTTTGACTAGTAAAACCACCTCAGGGAGGTGATCCATTCACATTGGTCAATGAGAAATGGTTTCTAGACATGTTGTCATTTCATGGTCATTCTTTTCTAAATCACTTGTTGCATTTTAAAATGTAAACGTGATGATGTGTTTCCATCACATAGTCAGCAACAATGATATTTGGTCATGTTTTGAGTCGCATATTAATACTCTGAAAGTGATGTTATGTTTCCATCACGTGTTGAAACAATAGTGTTGGCCTTATGTATGTAAATCATTCGTTGTAGTGATGATGTGTTTTCCATCATTTTTTGGAGCAACCATGATAGGTTGGCCTTGTTGTCATATTTGGAGTATTACATCCATCTTATTGTAAAATTGACCACTGAGTATGAGTTATAAACTCGTGGCAAGTATGGGACGTTTGGGTCTTTAGTTTGGTCATGTCATTCAAAGCATGTAATTAGCAAAATAATGTACTACAGGTTGCAAAAGTAGTAGGTGTCAGTTCATCACTTAAGGCTCCGAAGAACAAAGGTGAAGGAGATGGAAAAGAGACCTTTTCAGGACATTTGTGATGTAGACAGGGTATATAGAAAGATGCAGATTACTTTTTATGCTTTTGGAGGACCAAAAGCTCCTCAGTGGGGAGGATTGACCCAGATGGATCTCTAGACACCATGGCACGGAAATGCTCAAAAATCAATGTGATTAGAATTATGTTAAACTAGGACCAAAGCATAGATCTTGTCTTACTAATTGCGAAGGTGTGAATGGTTTGTTAAATCGAGTCCGGATGATGAAGTTATCGCAAAAAGAGTTGCCTTGGTTCCTTTGAAAAAAGGAGGTTTTTCCATAAAAATGGACTTAAAGCCTTTATCAGGCAAATTGCATTGGAATCATGCCAAGGGTGAACTTAAGGCGGGCCTTTGGAACCCCCGATCAGTGATCTCTGATTAATTGGGATCGGGGGAAGGCAATCGGCGATGTTAGAGACTTAAAACATGCAATCAGTGATCAAATCAGCATTGGCGATCGACATCGCGGATGCCAAAGGTAGAACCCTCGGGCCGCAATGATAGCAATATGCGACACAATCTCAGCCATCGGATTAGGAAGCATATCGACGAGCACAACTAAATCAATGATTAGGAGATTGGTGATCCCAATACCAAGGGGCGATGCGATCTTAGCTGTTCAATCAAGAAAAAATCAACAGTCCAAATCTAATTAGTGATATTGGCGATTGAGAATCGACGATTTGCGATCCTGATTTGCAATATAGCCTAGAACCGATAAGTTTATAAGCCTGATTTTATAAAATTTGAAATCTGAATTCTCGTATTTTTCAATTTTTTTAGTGTTTTTCATATTTTTTTTTCCTTATCACCTTAAAATGATAAAAAGGATATTTTCAAAGTTTCATAGCACTACCGATGCTTCTATGTAAATGGCTTCTATTTTGAACAAAACTGACCTTTGATTCTTAAGCGCGACTTTGATCCAAACATGTTATAAAACACGATGGGTGACAAGGAACTGAGGCTGGAGGAGAGACAGAGAGCCTGCATGCCAAAGAGTGCCCGAGAGCATGGATGCATAGATCCGAGAGCGGCGAAAGGTTTCGTAATAGAAACCATAGAGCTCGAGAGGCTGCATGGAGAGGCCGAGAGCCTAAGTTCCAAAGAGCTTAGGAGGAGGCTATGCCCAATGGAGAGTCACAGATAATGAGAAGGGCCAGAAATCTAGAGATAGCTTGACAGTGCTGTGAATTATGCATAGAAACCAAAGAGCCTGAGAGACTATGTGGAGAGACTACATGAAGAGAAGCCCAAGAGCCTGAGTATGCAAAGAAGCATGAAGCCAAAGCAATGATTCAAATCCACACAGCCACAGAGCTACAGAGAAGCATGGAAGCAAGAGCTATGCTTGAGTTGCGTAGAGACATAAAGCTTGAAATTCAGCCAAGCCGCAGAGCTACAATAATGTAGCTAGAGCACTGCAAACACCAGAGAACCCGAGAGCTATATTGCAGAGAAGTCTAGAGCAGTTCTTCTCTTTTATGATGGCTTCTGCTCTTCATGATCGATTCTACTTCTTTTGATTTATTATTCTTTGTGATCAATTATTCTTTGAACGATTCTTCTTTGTTTGATTCTTCTTGTAATTGATGCTGTGAAATTGATGTTTAGCAAGTTTCAACACTTTGACAGTCTGATTCAGATGTCCACATTCTTGTGTGAGCAACCATCTTCTTTCATTGATGCTTTGAGATCAATGGTTTGAGAAGCTTCAACAATGAGATGTCCACTTCTTCAGATGGATCGTGGTGTGAGGTATATGATTATTGTTCATGTACTTCTTCTTTTACATTATGCTGCATAGATCCTTAATTGATATTGAGGCAGGATCTTATTTATTCCATGTTATCATGATTCCTTGTTGATTTGATCTGGAATCTTCTATATGATGTACTTGCTATCATAACTCCTTATGTTATGCTTTTAGATTCCTTGTTATATGTTGTTGGGATACTATTGTTTATTACATTTCATCATGCATGTGTTTTTTTTTTACATCCCTTTTGTGCCATGTTGGTGGGATGATCACCATGCATGTTTTTGTATCTTACTGATAGGAGTCTTTTGATTGAGAGTTCCAAGTTGTGGGATATCTCTTAGAGCCACTCCTATGTGAGGGTATTCTTCCTTGTATGATCAAGACATCATCTCTATGTACATCACCTTATTGACAACACTTAATGCAGTAGCCTACACCATCTTGAGACAGGGCCCGGAGACATAGTCCCTTTTGGACGAACTCCATTATCAACGCCTTGTTATTTCATGCACTGATGGTTGTTATGTTCCTCTTCTTTACAGTCTGTAGTTGTATTTTTTAATGTTCTTTTAAAATGAAGTTTTAACACATCACGAAAGTGAAAGGTCTTGGAAAGGTCCTTCTTCACACCCAAACCTAGATCAGTCCAACATCTGGACCATGGGATTCTGCAAATAGCTATTCAACAACCTATCTAAGCAATTCCTCAAACACATGTTCAAAGACTGATTCAACAACTTGTTCAAATTTCACCATAAACACCTGTTTTGCAGCTGATTCCAAGTTCTCCTCATACACCTATCCCAGGAGTATCACAAAAGATCATTCCAATTACCCCTCAAATATTTGTTTCTTAGACTACTCAAGAAATCTCGTGGGTTTTTGCTTATCAATTTGTTCCTATGGTCCAGTTTATACCACAGATTCCTATTAGGAAACCCATTGTAGGAACAATGCAAACACCTTTTCAAGGTCAAGCTTATAAGGTTCCACCTTTTCAAGGACAACTTTTTCAAAGTCCTTCCAAGGTAAAATTTTCCAAAACCCATCTTTTCAAGGTCAATTTATTCAAAGTCATCCTATTCAAAGTCAATTTGTTGAAGTTCAACCTTTGCAAGTTCAACTTGTATAGGGGTAATATTACTTAGGTCAAATGGGTCAACCTCAACCTTTCCAGAGTCAACCATACACTGGTCATACTTATCAAGTCCCTATTCAATGTCAACCCAATATGGTTCACCCTCTTTACCCTGGTGGAATTCCAATTCCAACTCCACAGGCTATTCTAGGATATCTTGGGTATCCTCCTCCAGAGGTTGGTATTAACCCACAAGGTTATCAAACTTTACCACAAAGCCCTAACTAATAGTTACCATTTATTGCAACCCTAGATTTACCTAATCTATCTTGGTTAATAAACAATCCCGTTTATTATTACCCTTACTGGCCACGATTCCTACCAAGTTACCGAGTGACATACCTGAATTTGAAGGCAAATCAAGAGAATACCAATCCAATAATGTGATGACATATCATATTTGGTGTGCATCAAATTATTTAATCGATGATTCCATCCATATTTTCCTTTTCCAACAAACTTTAATTGGTTCAACAACCAAATGGTACATTGAGCTACCTTTCACCTCTTTCTATAACTTTAACTCTAGAAACAATGTTTTTAACCCATTTCCAGCTACTAATTCAATAGGATACATGAATTCTTTAAGACAATCAAAATCGAATCATATTCTGATCATATACATGAATGGAGATGTAGATGTCAGTTAGTCAAAGTTTTTATTCCAGATCATATTTTAGCTGAGTGTTTTACAAAGTCATTTCTTCCTGTTATTACTAAGGATGTTCTTAAGGGAGATTTCATCATGGAAGAGCAAGTAATTTCTCATGTCTAGTATTTAAACTTAGTCTATACTCAATCTAGCACCTTGTACAAAAAAATCCTGAATCTACAGTCCCCTACAGGTGATCAAATAATTACATCTCCTACACGATCTAATTCCATTGATGGTAAAATAGGTTCTGTTAGCCAACAGTCTAAGGGGAAAAAGAAAATTTCTAAAATAACTCAGGATTTGGCCATACAAGATTCACATTCTGAAAACCTTTCTTCAAAAGATGTTTCTGAAATTAATGTTGTAGAATGATCTATTGGCAAGAGTCAATCAACTAGAGGTGTAAATAAGGGGAAAGGTAAATCGAAACAAAAAATTTCTTCGAAAGAGATACATGCTAAAACTGAACCTACTGACGAAAAATGAAAACCTCTCTATCCTTGCCTTATTTGCAATGAGGATCACTATGCAAAGAAATTCCCACATCGGGCATAGGTTTCCAAATTCATTAAAGGTTCTCCTAAATGGTTTCTCCTAACACATATTCCTCTTCCACGTCGCAAGATATCATGATGATGTCTTCACAACAAGTTATGGTAGATACGAGATCGAAAGATTACGGGTCTAAGGGTCCTGTTGACAATGGAAATGAGGCCAATTCATTTGTTCAACCTTCCAATTCAATTCCTCCTACTCCTTTTGAAGCATTACAGATGGAGAAATTGAATCCCGACACAATGATCCAACTGCCTCCCAAAGTTGTGCTTCGAAAATCAACTTTCAATTCGCATGGTAAAGCTGAACAAATTTACAACATCGTTGAAGACTTGTCTATGTATCCTTCTGCAATGTAAGATCTGGAGGTGCTACAAACATGCCTAACATAGCAAAATATTTTATTGTTAGCCATATGAGTGATTGATCCGCAGGATTCTAACCTAATTATATTTGATATTGAGAGTCATATCTCGATACTCCCTCATCAATTGAGGTTCCAGATTCTAGTTTTTGTTAAAACCAAACGAGTGCTTCACATACTTGTTGACGAAGGAGATTCTACATGTATTATGTCAATTTCTTGTTGGAAAGGTTTAGGTTCTCCAACAATCAATTAGTCACCTACCACTCTGAAAGCATTTTATGGAATAGGTTTTCATCCTTATGGAATCCTGAATGATCTGCCCATAGAGCTAGAGGGTAAAATGGTTGCGATCGAAGTTGAAGTGTTTGATGCTCAACTCATTTGCAGCCTTTTTCTTGGTCGAAGTTGGACCTACACTATGTCAACAATGGTCTCATCACTTTTTCAAATGATACAATTTCCCCACAAAGGGAAAATTGTCAAAGTAGACTAGTTGTCTTACTACACTTCATACCCTAACTCTATGGGTATCATACCTCTTGTCAAAAAAACAAATACTCTTTATGAGTATATTGGTGTTGGTCTACTTAAAGACTCATCACAAATGGGAACCTTTGTACTCCCTCCACTGAATTTTCCTTCTGATCGTGCCAAGGTTAACATGATTACATCAAGCACTATAGAATCTTATGACTCGTGGATAGTGCCTTTAGAGTTTGAATTAGCCTCCTATGGAAAAGAGTTTCCTTTGAACCCATTTGAATTGGATTATTAGGCAGTTCAATCATTTTTCGACTTATCATCTTCTGATATTGATCAAGTGAATGCGATCAATGATGATTATTCTCCTTTACCTTGGTTAGAACCGATTTCACTCCCGATTCTTTTGACTATACGTTTCCAACTGATGAATGTATTATGGAGGTCATGACTTCAGATGAAATTCCATGGAACAATTACCATTAACATTCATCTTTTCTACCTAACCCTGATAAAATCGAGAATGATTTTTCTAATATGATTTCACCAGAGATATTAGATAGTCTAGAATCACCCACTTCAATTTTCCAAGCTGAATGTGAAAGGAATTTGGGAAATATATTTACAATGATTACCATTGAAATCTCATTCAAAACAAGAATTCTTGACAATATTCACATAAGCACCATGCTCAATCTAAGAAATTCAAACATATGATGGTCTATTTCAAGAATTTTGTGACATTTTTGCCTAGTCCTATGAGGAAATGCTAGGAATTGACCCAAGCATTGTTGTACATAAGATTAACACTTACCCAGATACAAAACCTATCAAACAACAATTACGTTTGGTGCATCCACAAAAAGTTGTTGTGATTAAAGCTGAGGTCGAGAAACTTCTCAAAGAAGGTTTCATCTACTCAGTTCCCTTAACTGATTGGGTTTCCAGTATCGTACATGTTAATTAGATTATGCGTCAATTACATGAATATCAATAAGGCTTGTCCAAAGGAAAATTATCCTACTCCCTATATCAATCAAATAATTGGCAAATGTGCTAGAAATGAAATATTTTCATTTATGGGCAAATTTTCTTCCTACAATCAAATCAACATACTCCCAGTTGATCAACAAAAAACTGCATTCATCTGCCCATGGGGAACATTTTCCTATCAAAAACTCCCAATCATTTTGAGGAAACCTGTGGAACTTTTCAATGGGCTATGTCTTATGCATTTCACGATATCAAGCATAGTGTGCAACCTTATTTGCATGACTTTCCAGCTCATTCACTAAGATGGGAAGACCATCCAATGCATTTGAGAGCAATATTTATCAGATGTCTTCATTACAATATTCACTTGAATCCAAACATGTGTCTTTTTTGTGTGCAATCTGATCGATTGCAAGGATTTTTTGTTTCAAAGGAAAGCATTTGTGTCCATCCACCAAAGGTTGAGGCTATTCTGAATTTGCCTCCTCCTTCCAATCTCCACCAACTCCAAAGTTTACAAGGAAATAAAAATTTCTATATTGATTCATCCAGCACTACGTGAATTTGACTAAAGGTTTTACTCAACTATTGAAAAAAGGCATCTCATTCATTTGGGATGAAGTGGCTCAAAAGTACTTTGATGCACTTAAACATGAATTGACCTATACACCATTGTTGCATCCTCCTAATTATCATCAAGACTACTTTACTTAGCTGCACCTGATGTCACTATTGAGATGGTTTTAGTTTAGGAAGAGGAATCAAATGAAGAGCATGTGATATATTGCTTAAGTATAAATTTGACCAAAACTGAAGCGACATATGCACATGTGGAGAAATTGACCTTAGCAGTTGTTCAAGTTGCTGAGCATTTTCATCACTACATTTTATTTCACAAAATCACTATGATATCCGATTGCAATCCCATGGTTTACATTCTTACCAGACAATTGTTAAGGGGAAAGTATTCCAAATGGATAGTCATCCTATAGGAATTTTATTTGGAATTCATTAAATTGAAATCTAAGAAATCACTAGTATCTATTGAATTATTATGTGACTTTCCCCGTGCTAAAACAAAAAATGTGGTAGAGGATTCTCTTACAGATGAATCTCTCTTTATGATCAATACTTTAGATCACTAGTATGGAGATATCATCATTTATCTTCAGACCTAGACATTTTGGTTGGAAGTAAGTCAAACTAATCATCATCGTATCTAGTATCAATTCCAATAATACATTATCTTTGGTGATATACTTTATTGCCATGGTGTTGATTCTATCTTTAGATAATGTTTAACTGATGATGAAGTTGAAAAGGAATTAAATGACAGCCATTCTGGAGCTTGTGGTGATCATATGTCAGGGTTTGCCACTGCTCAAAAGATCCTGCACACAAGGTATTGTTGGCCTTCTATGTTCAAAGACTATATAATCGTATTCTAGAAATGCCATAATTGTCAAATATATCATTGGAAAATGCATGCACATCTAGCTCCTCTTCACCCAATTATTTTTTTCGGTCCTTTAGCTAAATGGGGCATCAAATTTCTTACATGTAACCTTCACTTGGCCGAGGGGCATGGGTACATTATCCTTGAGGTAGATTATTTCACGTAATGGGTCGAGGCGATGCCTACATATAAGGATGATGGTGAAACAACATCTGTTTTTGTGTTCAATCATGTATTTTCTTGGTTCAAAGTTCCATAAGCCATCATCACAAAAAAATAGTAGCCATTTTCGAAACTTTATGATGACCAAACTTACCACGAATCTAGGCCTACTTCATGATAGTTTTACTCCATATTACCTAGAGGAAAATGCCCAAGTGGAAGTTGTTAACAAGGTTTTAACAACCATGATTAAATGGATTATTGGGACTCATAAACGAGATTGGAATCTAATGCTTTATCCAACCTTGTGGGCATACTATACTACAACAAAAAGATTTGACTAGTTTATTGTCATTGAAATTGGAAATTCAATTATTACTAGCCACATCTTCCGAAGAATAATGTTTCTTGTACTTAGCACATATCAATGGGACTCATCGTGATGTTGCATTAGCTAGCAATGACCAAAAGAAACAAGTTAAATCACAATATGACCAAAATGTCAAACCTCATTCATATCGAGAAGGTGGTTTAGTCTTGGTCTATGATCAAGAGAACGATAAGTTAGACACTTGTAAATTTGAGCCTATGTGGCATGGCCCTTATGTTGTAAAGTGTGCACTGGTGAAAGGGGCCTATGAACTAGTTGATTATGGCTAAACTCCTTTCAGAAAGCCTAGAAATGTTCTCTAACTAAAGATATATTATGCTTATATTGTTTGGTGAAAGTTTTGTATATTTTTGTACCATAGTTTACGTGTGGAAATTTTCAGCAGCTTTTTACAATTTTCAACTACTTCTCTTGCTTATCTTGTGTTACACTTGATTTGCAGATGTCGATGCTCCCTCAAGCTTACATTGGGATCGCTGATGGCACTAGTCGTAGTACTCATAATTTATCTTCCGTAACTTGAGTCATTTATTCGCCCATAGATGAGTTAGTTTCTATTCATGGGACAATATTATAGAATGTAGCACACTGATTGAGCTATTATATGATTCCATTGCATTTGGCATTCGTCGATTGATCGTTAGGTTAGATTCGCAACTCGTAGTATTACATTTGAATGGTGTTTATTTAGCTATAAGTGCTTCCATGTTAAGGATGTTTTTGCGGGTTCATCTCTTGGAAAGACAATTGATTACATTGAGTGTCAACATATTCTAAGAAATATAAAGACATTTACGCCCTTTTTAGACTCCTTAAAAACACAAATATCATTGAGTACTTGATTGCTCGAGCTCGTAAAAGTAAATGAAAAACTATCTATTTAGTATAAGTTTATCCCTATTATGGACTGGACTAGAATATTTACGAAAAATGTATATGTTGACTAATCATGGTAAATAGAGTTATCTCCCTCATTATTTTACCCTTTTCCAGGTTTGAGGGACTAAATTTACGAAAAATAAGATTGTCGAGTTTACTTATGTTTTTCTCCTAACTCCCTAAAACTGAAAACAATGAGATTTACTTTCTCTGGGATCATTAAAATTTACATTGAAAGAGATGAACAATTTTTACTTTTTGTGTCTTTTCAAACTCTCTAAATATGAAAATGACATCAAGTCACCCCTTCAATGGACTCATAAAATTTACATGATGCATGAATCGTTAAGCATGATGAGACTAAATTCCCACAAGCATCCAATGAGTGGGAAATACGCTGTGAAGAAAAGGTTTGTAAATGACAATAGCGTTCCGATAGGAAATGACGACTCCTTCTTAGGGTGCATTAAAAATGCTCCAGAGGACTTGTCCGAAGAATGAGCTTACAAGAGAAGCATATGTTATCCTCCTCAAGATTGTAAAATATAAAGAGTTACTTGCCAGTAATGTTGGGGGAAAAGTGAGAAAGAAACTTTGTTTTGTATTTGTAAAAGGCAATATGTTTCTCTTGAACATCACACTTTGTCACTTTCATGTTTGGGTTGGGAAATCCATTTTTTACTCAGTTCACCATGCCTCATTGAAAGTATTCAGTTGGTTTGGGTTTTATTTTTTGAGTCAAACGCTGCCAAGTCATCATGTCGTGTCCCTGATATGTTAAAGAGAATTCCAACCTCAGTCAAATTACTTTTCCAGACATAGCCTTCAGTTCCATCAAACATCTTTGAGATTGTCTTGGATTACTCCAAATTGTTGTTCTTCAAACCTTGACGTATGTTTTGTGTCATAGGCCCTCTTAAGATGGGTCGCTTCCTATCAAATTTAGCTCATTATCTAGGAAGTTGATCTAGACACCTTCCGTTCCTTGAGGCCTACATGCCTTAATGGAGGGTTTCTCTCCTTCGACGACAAGATCTCATCATTGAAATCAGATCGAACGATTCTATGAGTGTTCGACATTAGCACATCTATTCACACTTCATAGATTGTACTAGAAGTACCTTGAGATCCATTGTCATTATTGGTGGTTTCTCTTGCACTTGTTAATAGTTCACATCATTGACTAGTAATCAAGTGGTTTCTACCATGATCAACTATGGGACATTCATTCACATGGCTAGATTCATACTATGGATGGAGAGATGGAGATCAAGACCCTAGATCTAGCTTCATCCATCCAAGTTGTGTGGAGTTCTTAATCATTCATGATTGTAAACATAGATCCATTGATGGTTGTGTCCATACTATGTGATCTATTGACATGGATCTTCAGATGTATTTTCATACTGTACTTTGAGATATTTATGTCATGAGTATGGGAATGGCTACCTCAGTGATGATATTATATATTGAATTGGAACTTTTGCTTGATTGTTTTAGGTCTCTGACTGCAGAGTCTAACCGAAATCTTGGCATAATAAAGCACTTTAGTCATCAAAATATCTCTTCTAACTTTCACTTTAGGGGGCAATCTGTTACATGTCAATTTGTCGCATTAGGAAAAAGACCATTGGTTTGGATCTTTCACTATCCACAAATCTATCCCATAAGCTAGTACAGATACTGGAAGCCTCTAAGGATAATATCACCCATGCTATCAATCATTGGCTCGACCACATCATAGGACGATTCGTGACTGAATTCGCAGTTGACACCTCAGTTAGTTACAGCGAGGCAGAGTGGCGCTTTTTCAATGGTCTGTGAGGTAAGTACTTGAATTCTTTAAATACTTGTATTAATATGTTATTGTGCAAAAAATGGGTTATGCAGCTACCTTGATATTCAGAGCTACGTGAAAATGGAAAGACTTACAGAAACGAAGGAAGAAAGGGTCCTGAATATAGCCCACTGATTTCACCACCATCGAGTGATGAAGAGGGAGTAGTGCAGACTTCTTGGCAAAGTGCAATTCAATTAATAAAATAGGGATTCCCAGGACTTCCATCTCACCACTTCCAACTTCACCACCATCACCTGCAAATTTTCCTGCACCACTGCTACCTCCACCACAGTTCAACATGGAAAATTCAGTGAAGCTACCATTGTTTAAGAGCTTGGGAAATGAGGAACCAAACCAGATTTGGTTCGTTATGAAAGCTGTCTGGTAAGCTCATGGAGTTACTGATGGTCACATGAAGAAGGCAACATTAGTTAGTGCTTTGCAGGATCACACGCTAACTTGGTACATCAAGTACTCTAATGATAACCCAAACACTGGGTTGGTAGAGATCCATACCATGCTAAATAAAGAATTCATTATGCCTAAATCTGAGGCACAGTCAATTGTTGGGTTCAAGGAAATCACGGTGAAACAAGGTGAGACACCTTGGGAATTGGATCAAATATTGAAGTGTAAAATCTATGAAGCTAATATGAACTTAACAGATGGACAACACCATGAGTGATTCGTGGCTTCACTCCTACCTCACCTAAGGGTTGCACTGTCACAACAAAATATTATGACTCAGGCAGAGGCCTTGGAGATTGCCATAAGACTGCATGAAATAATGATGCAAGATACGAATTTATGGGTTCAATAGATCCATGCACAGTTGCAAAATCTTTGCCTCAAAATGTAGAGTTTGAAGTAGGACAGAATAGTTCGATCGGAGGTGCATGAAGAAATATGGTTCCTGAAATGTAAAGGTCAAGGGCATGACAAAGACCACTGCCTGGTCTTTGCAAATCATATTGATGGAGGAGGACACATGCCTTTCAGGCCAAAATCCCAAGCAGGACCAAGTGCAGGGCCTGCGTTGTGGTGTGCTATATGTCAGGTAGTAGGAAAACATATTATGAATAGTGTCCATTTGCTATAAAAGTTTGTACAAACACCGCAACAATTGTTCAGCAACTTCTGCAGATTGGTAGGGCATGATGAGTGCAACTGTCAAAGTTATGAATTGATGATGGATAGAACACTCGCCTATAGAGTCTAGGTAGAAACGTGACCTCCTGACCATAATGTTGGGATGGTGTGAACATGCTTTCAGGGGCGTGGATGAGGCCGAGGCGGAGGAGGACCTAGTAGGGGTCAGGTACAGCTGATTTGTTACAATTGTGGAGGACCAAGACACTATGATCATGAATGCACTAATCCAACACGTCTTTCATGAAAATATTGTACTCAGTTTGATAATGAGACAGAGGACTATCCTACACCAATAATGAGGATACGCGACAAAGGGGCGCTACCGCCACAGATGACTAAAAACTCGCAGATGATGAGGTTTGAGCCTCATGAGGAGGATCTGAATATGAACATAGTGCTCTGAAGTGGAATTGAAATGGGCGATGATAAGGGGAAACAACCTGAAGATAGTGCATGGGTTCGTAAAGCTCTGGAAAAGGAGGTTGAATTTGATTTGGAGCGTGCACGTGAAATGTTCATGGAAGCAAAGAAGAGCTTCACTGATGCCTCTACCTCAGGGAGAAGGGATAAGCCTAATTAGGAAATGGACCCTTCTATGATTATGGCCTTTCTAGAAACCTGGATGAAGAGGTTGTGTGATAGCAAGGTTATGAAGGGAGTACAGGAGCTTATGAATAGATGCGTCAGAAACACTCCAGGTGAACCACACGTGGTACAGAAGATTGGTAAGCATAAAGCAAGGACTGGACATGAGATGAGATTGATCATGCAGATAGGAGAATATGAAGTGGATCAGTTTATTTTGGATATGGGGTCAGACGTGAACGTTTTACCAAAGTAGAATTGGGAGTGGATTGGGAGACCTGCACTGTAGTAGTCTCTGATTCAGTTGAGAATGGAAAATTAGTAGAAATCATCCCCATGGGATGGCTATAAGGAGTAACTGTAGATATTAAAGGAGCGAGCGAATTGGCTGAATTTGAAGTCATAGAAATTGTGGATGATAGCAACCCATACCTTGTGCTCTTTGGCATTGATTGGGCTACTAACATGAATGGGGTAATCAACCTAAAGAAGTGAAAGATGATATTTGAAAACAAATCACTTCGTGTAATAGTCCCCCTTGATATTGCTAAAGGATCTCACTATACTGAACCAGTCTGCGATTATGAGAGCAATGACGATCTCAATTGCATATATAATATAACAGCGTGAGACCAAGATTGGGTGAATCCGATAGCAGATGGACAAATTACATGGGATTGCAAGAGTTCCTGCACCTCAGACTCTTATGAAGAATTAGAGCACTGGCAGAATCGACTACATGAAGTAACTATGCTGAGCTATAACATGATGACCTGGTAGTTGCTCTATGTATTGTTAGAGGTAAGGAATCTTCCCACTTATGATAGCTTGAGTGATGTAGATGTATTTTTGGATGCATTTGAAAGGGAAGTACTAGAGAAGCAGCGCTTCTAGGCTTTGGACTGGGCACTGCGTGCAACGCCTACAAGATGGTGGGGTACGCACAGGGTAGTTTTGATGATTGGCATGAGTGTAGAAGGATGATGAGAACATGATTTGGGAAGCCAAAGGTATGAATGACAGAAAAATATGACAGGAAGGATGGTCGGCATGCACACTTGGCCAAATGGGCTAAGGCTATGGAGCGAAGCCCCAACCTGAATGGGTGCACTTACTCTGCCATACCTTGGATGTCATCCCGATGTACTAGTAATTGGAGACAGAGCTCCACCATGGTACTGGTGAATGGAATATTCTACGTGAAGGATTCATAATGACATTCAATTTTGAAGATGGGTTCGACTGTGTTGACGAAGCGCTACAAGAAGTTAAAACAACAATCTTTAGGATACTGCAGGATCCTTTGGATTTGATTCAACCCGATTGGACTACTCAGGTGAGCCACGCATTGGAATGCTATAACGTGACTACTGAAGAAGAAGTTGAGGACCCACGAAATATTAATATCCCTGAAACTGAGTATCACCACGAGGTCGAGGGACTGCAGATTGAGAATCTTGATATAACCGTGCCACTGAAAATGAAATAGGTAAATATTGGTACAGAGGCAGAGCCCAAA
Source organism: Pinus taeda (assembly GCA_000404065.3). NCBI lineage: Eukaryota > Viridiplantae > Streptophyta > Pinopsida > Pinales > Pinaceae > Pinus > Pinus taeda. Next base: position 29,861 of record APFE030498122.1, on the reverse strand, counting down.
TTTTCAAATATCGGAGATTATTGGGATGATGTGATGGTAGATAAGGTCACCGAATTGCTCCGCGAATACCATGATTTTTTCCATACCAAGTTTATCGAGCTAAAGGGGATAATAGGAGACCAGGGCGTTATGAAGATCGCATTAAAATCCAACGTGAAGTCGGTTAAGCAAAGACCTTACCATCTCAATTCAAAGTAGAAGGAGAAGGTCTGCTTAGAGCTAGACAAGATGCTCATAGCAGGCATCATTGAGGCCATGGAAGAATCTGATTGGGTAAGCCCAATGGTGGTACAAGAAAAGAAGTAGAAGGATGAAATAAGGATATGTGTAGATCTTAGGAAGTTGAATGACACTTGCGTACATGATCCTTTCCCGACTCCATTCACTGATGAGGTATTGGATAATGTAGGTGGCTAGGAAGTGTACTGCTTCACTAATGGGTTCTCAAGGTACCATTAGATCAAAATCACACCTAAGGATAGAAGCAAGATGCCATTTGTGACTGAATGAGGATGTTTTCAGTACATTGTAATACCTTTTAGATTGAAGAATGTGTCTGCGATTTTTTTGCATGTAGTCATTACCGCATTCAAAGAATTCATTCATAAATTTATGGAGGTGTACTTTGATTACTAGACTGTGTTTGGGTTGGTAAAATTCCATGTGGAAAGTTTTCGCCTGATGCTAGATACTTGTCAAAGGTATCAGATTGCGCGTAATCTAAAGAAATGTTTGTTTTGTGTTCCTTTTGGGACTCTGCTGGGTCATCTGGTTTGTAGATAGGGACTAATGGTAGATCCTATGAAGACCACAATGATACTTAAGTTGGAGGCACTGAGGAGTGTAAAACTATTTTGTGCAACCTTAGGACATATTGGGTATTACAGGAAGTTTATCAAGGACAATGCCTAGATCACCGTGCCTATGGAGAAGTTGTTGAAAAAGGATGTCACATTCTATTGGAATGAGGACTATATGAAAATCTTGGATGTATTGAAAGAAAAAATGGTCACCGTGTCGATTCTAATCTTCCCGGATTGGAAGAAGGAGTTTCATGTACATGTAGATGCATCATGTATAACACTGGGAGAAATATTGACACAGGCTAGCAAAGGAGAATTGAACCATCCTATAGCATTCACAAGCAAGAGGTTATCCAAGGCTGAGAAGAACTATTCCACCATGAAGCACGAAGGGTTAGTCATGGTATACACGCTCCAGAAGTTTAGACACTATTTTCTGGGTGGAAATTTCAAGATGTATACAAATCAATCTGCGTTGAAATACCTGGTTAATAAGCCTATGTTGAGGGGGAGAATCTGTAGGTAGTTGTTGTTGTTCCAGGAGTATGATTTTGAAGTTACCGTGAAGCCTGGATGATTGAACATGAGATTAGACCATCTATCGTGCATCAAAATAGGGGAAGAGTCCACTAATTTGGAAGAGCGATTACTTGACCCGCAACTATTTGCAGTGCACGTCGTGGATGGTCGCTTTGAAGACATCATATACTTACTAATGATAGGAACAACCCTGGAAGGCTACATTGTCCAACAGAAGGAGTTAGTGGTACACGCGGCATACTTTTCTGTCATTGTCGGGAATCTATACAAAATGGGGTCTGATGAAGTATTAAGACGATATGTATCAGAGTTTGAAAGGAGAATTATCCTTGCAAACTCTCATGGGGGTGCTATGAGAGGCCATTATGCAAGAAGAGCAATCACTCAAAAGATTCTTCGCATAGGGTTGTGGTGGCCAACCCTCCATCAGGATTCAAAATCTTACTGTAAGGCGTGAGATGTGTGTCAAAGGACTAGTAGGCCATTGTGGAGAGATGAGCTACCTCTGAACCCATAGATGACATTACAACCTTTTGAGAAATGGGTGATAGATTTTGTGGGACCTATTCAGCCCCAAGGGAAGAAAATGGGAGCGCGGTACAGTATCACCACGACTGAGTATTTGACTCAATGGGTGAAGGCATAGCTTGAAAAAGACTGCACAGGCACAACTGCTACGAAGTTCCTCTTTGAGTATGTACTGAAGCGATTTGGGCATCCAAAGATTCTGATGAGCGATCGTGGTACACACTTTTTTAACGAGAAGATCAGCGCGCTAGTGAAGGAATTTCAGGTATATCACTATAAAATCACACCTTATCACCCATAGGTTAATGGGATGCTGGAAGCATTCAATAAGGTGTTGGAGAACACACTGACCAAGGTTTGCAATTCTTAGCAAAGTGATTAGGACCTTTGCATACCTGTAGTACTATGGGCCTATCAGACAACATGCAAAAAGTTAACTGGACAGACACCCTTTAGGCTTGTATATGGTGTTGAAGCAGTGATGCCCATGGAATACATTATGCCTAGCCTATGCATAGTGGCACTCATGGGTATGATAGATCATGGAGCCCTGGAAGGGAGGCTCACACAAATGGCTGAGCTTGAGGAAGAGATATTTCTAGCTGGATTTCACCAACAAGTCGAAAAGTAGGGCGAAAAAGCATGGCATGATTGGCACATTAAGTTTCACATCTTTAAGGTAAATGATCTAGTTTTGTTATATGACAACAAGTTTGATAAATTTCCAGATAAATTAAGAATGCACTGGTTAGGGCCTTATGTCATTAAGGAGATTACCGATAGTGGAGCAGTTCAATTGGTTAAAATGAATGGAGATCCCTTCCCAAGAAAGGTGAATGGCAGCCAATTGAAGCCATACACCGGTGATCCGGCCAAGTGAATATATGAGGGTAGCATAGTCTTAGTGTTCTAGGAAGCTGAAAGGAGGTACGAGACTATAAACTACACTACCTGGTTTGGGGAACTACATGATTGGAGGATTTTGTGGGATGAGGAAATGTCACAAGGTTCACAATAGTGTGAAGAGAACTGCGCTACCCAAGGAGAAATCACGCAGGTCAACCGGAAAGTGATCATTAAAGTCATTGTTCATGATTTGACGGTAAGAATGTGGCCAAACAGAGCTAGAAGCCAACATTTAAGACAAACTTTATGGGTAAGATCCTTGGAAATTTGCTGCCAATCTATCATTAATGATCCAAATGCGGGGGGGACGGCCAGATGTGAATTCAAAATGCCCTATAAATTACAGGTGGAGGCCCAACAAAAAACACTTGGCATTTTGAGTTATTGAGCTCTCAGGTGCACATGAACCATGAAAACTTCAAAGCTTTGCTAGCCAGTTTGGTATTTGAGAAATTGAAAAAGGAGACACAGGAGTTGTTGCATAGCATCATGTCGACACCCGCAAAAGCTATGAAAGTTGAAGCAGTGACAGCTAAGGGGGTTGTACCAGAAGTTTTTAGGGAGGTAGAGGGAGCTACTCCAGAGGTTCCAGAGGTATTAGCTGAAGTCCCAAAATCACCACAGATTCCTAGATCGAAGGCGACCCCAACCAAGGAGAGTGTGAAAGATAAGAAGGGAAAGCAGGTTGTGATACCAGTGCGTGTGTCACCGAGAAGAAACCCATCGAAGGACAAGCCCACCACACAGGAAAAGGGTAAAGCCATTAACCTGGAGCCGGAGGAGGAAGAAATTGAGGACATCCTAATGGGTGATGAGGACTTGGGGGTAGAAGTGGAGGAAGTTGAAGTCTAGGGTGTTAACCCTATCACTAAGTTGCCCGAGTATGTCCCTCTGCACAAGGGCAGACCAAGGTGCCAAAGGACATTAACGAGAGCAAGGTTCCCTTGCAAACCCCTTTGCTTCCAGACAAGATTGTCTTTGAAGGACCATGCTTGGGGTGGGTTCCTCTATTAAAAATGGAAGATCGGGACTTAGCTAACCATGAGAAGTTCTCGCACTTAGCAACAAAGTAGATAATGCACTACTTTATTGACACAACCACCGAGATGATTGCATTGGAACCATGGAAGTGGCTCAAGGGAGTAGACAAGGAAAGTCTACTCAACTTTCTATGGCTGTCGCACTATAATCGCACCCCCATTACAGTATTGTTCATCAAGCAGCTACTATGCTTGGTGCAAGATGTGTGTCAGTGGCTGGAGGAGCCAATACCCATCACCAACAGATTGATCATCACATGGTTGCCCTATACAGGGGAAAATCTGGCCATGATGTTTGGCGGAAAAGGCGGCGAGCAGACCCTCACAAAGACCATGAAGGATAAATTTAAGCTCATGAAGAAACCACAAGGCTATGCCATCTCGAGTATCTACGACCTTGCAGTCAAGGTGGCCATGCAGATTTTGGCAGTGAAGGTTATGAGAAAGCATCGCGCAGATGAAGTGCCAGCACCAGTCGTTGTGCTAGTAGCTCAATGTGCTGAAGGAGTCTAGTTTAATTGGGTGCACTATCTCTACAATGAGTTCCTTGTAAACTGTCGTGAGGCACAGGAGCTCAGCAACACCTTCCACTATGGGTGGCTCTTACTGCCTATTATACTAGTAGCCTGGGAGCTGCTACAAGGCAGTGAATTCCCCTTAGTCACACCAGACCTACTAGAAGTAGCAAAGTATGCTTCATTGTGGGTGACCAAGGATGCTCATCACATCAAAGATAGCAAGATCTTCTGGATCTTTATGGAAATGAACATCCACATGGCTATCAATCACAAAACGTGATTGTCATGTATTATGTTTGACAAAATGCAGGGGTATACAGAGTTCAAGGTAGACTTTCAATTTGTGTCGATCAGGGCACAAAAGGACCTTGTGAAGACATGGTATGACTTTCCTTACTTGGCAATGGATGGCATAATTGATGCAGTACTTGATCACTGGCTGGCAGAGTGGCCCACTACCTCAAACTTGGCAGTGGGGTCGAGCAAGTCTATCGCATAGCACAAAAAGGAGGAGGAAAATATTAAGACGGTGCAGCTGCATGAGAAGAGGAAGAAGGAGGCCACTGACAATTCCCAGGCAAAGCACGATGCCGCCCAACAAACGCAAAAGCAAACCAGTGAAATAGAGTGTGGATCTGACCAAGGCGCGAGATCACCTTTGCCCAAAACAGAGGAAGAAAGAAACGAACAAATAGAGCAGCATGGTGCAGACCTGAAAACAATTTCAGATGACATAAAGCATCCAAGGGAATAATAAAAAGTGGGGTTAAGGAAGAAATCCAAGGCCAGTAAGGCGTCGCTGGACCCAATCACCCTCATAGAGGAAGATTTGCATGACATTGGAGACACGGGGCGGGATGTCACTACGGAGGCACTATAATAGTTCAAGCAGTAGTAGCAGTTACTATTGGGGGCCCTCTAGATAGGGATGCAGGAGCTACAGACCCATGCATCACAAGCTGGCATGGTGTCCACTAGCCTCGCTATTGGTACTTCAGAAGCTACCGAGATGTTGTGTGCAAAGGTCTCCCACGCGATAGTGTTACCAGATGGAGAACTAGCCATAGAAAAGGAAGCTAATAGGCCCACCATCAACACCCTCAATGGAGTGGGATTGAACTTGGAAATGCTCCCTGGCAAGGTGCTCCACCTATTGCAGGATGGAGTGATCGCGAAATTGAGGGCTCGTGAACGCCACAATTTGCAGGTGATCAATGAGAAGAAGATTAATAATGAATAGATGGCCCTATAGCGAGGCTCTATCATTGAGACCATGACTGTGGTAACCCATCAACACAAGTGCATAGTTCAAGTTGTGGAGGAGGCATGCCGAATGGTCCCAAAGTTGGCCATTCCTGAGGAATAACCTGTTGACGTGCGCGTTTGCAAGCTTGCTAAAGGGGTGTGTGACACTCGCACGGAGTTGGATAGGGTTCAACTGGAGTTGAACCTAAACCTATAGATTGCATATTTATAGTTGAAGGCCCAGCCTTATACTCCACCAAAAGTAAAGGATCAGTGTGCAACCGTTGTCATAGAGGCGATAACGGCGATAGACAGTGAAGTAGAAGACTACACACAATGTTTTGAATAGTTATTCAGGGTCTTGATGAGCTTGAAAGAGGACCCTAATGTACATTAGCTAGAGACAGAAGAGTGATAACTGCATAGCGCTATGACGAAGTAAAAGGTACAACATGAACAATCGCTCTCACCCAGAGACTGACGAAGTTGCATGAGGCCAAACAATTGAAAGAACGGGTAGATGCAGCGCAGCACAAGGAGACAGTACTGAAGGCATGCTTGAAGCCCTAGTTAGATGAGGCTTATTCAGTCATGACCTCTATTGAAGGCAAGCTTCCTCATCTGCAAGCAACTCAGCAAAAGCTTCAAGCTTACAGTTTAGGATTAGCGACTAAGCAGTTGGTTGAAGAAGTGAAGCAAACGGTCGCACGATGCACTATCAAGGTTTTTGTTTTATAGCTTGAGCTGGGAGGTCTTCCTGGAAAGATCTCCATGCCTACAAAATGACTTGAGGGTGAATCACCATGTTTGTGTTGGGGGCCTGTTGGGAACGGGTTCCTCCAAGGATAGTTTTGGGGCTAAAAGCCCATGTTTTGGGACAAAATTTGTAATAAAGTTGTAAAGTCTCCACATTTTGTTGTCACAAAGCATGAAGGTGTCAAGAGTAATAAAGGGTTGTCTACCCTTATTTTGTAAAGCGTAAAGTTGGCTGTAAATATCCACCCATGGTCCGTGGACCATAAGATTGTATAAAAGAGAGCTAAGAAAGTAAGCTCTAAGTAGTTGGGTAGATAAGTTTGGGAGTCTTGGTAGAGAATTCTAAGTGTTTCAGGTCTTAGCATAGGTAGAGGCTCTACAGCTAAGTGTGCAGAGGCTTAGGGTGGAAGTCTGCAGCTAAGTGCGTAGACCCCTATAGTTGTGTGCACAAGGAGGATAGAGTTTGTATTAAATCTAAGGATATCAATAAACAAAAGTATTCTACAAATTCTATGTATTTTTTTCTTGTTAATGCATCTGGGTATATTGTGTTTTGGGCTTAATTTACATTTCTTATGTGATGCATGAATATATGTGATAATATTGGTTAATTGAATGCAAGAATATCAGTTTACGTAGTGCTAACTGTGATTGTTTAGTAAGATAAGTAAAACACTTAAGATAACTTGGGAACCTATACAATGAGTGATTTAGCAGTGCGAAAGTACCTAGATCGTGTGTTAAGGTTGCGTGAAGGTCAATCATACACCTTCATGGAGGTACTAAAGGATGGAATAAAGGGTAGAATGACAAAGCCCTAAAGAGTAGTGACCTATGAGAAATTAGGAACAAAGGGTCTAAACCAACATCAAAACCATCTCAGGGTGTAGAAACTTGGTTCTAGCATCCCCCCATATTTCTTCGGGTGAGACTTTGGTCCGCGCTCCATGGGTTGATGTTGAAAGGGCTAGTAGTGTAGGAATTTGTTTTGCTAACTAACATTGAACCTAGTTCAGGCCCCACAAAACCAACATTACTTGTGAACGTGACTTAACACATGTAAAAATAAAAATTAAGTCTAGAAGCAGTGTTGGTAGCATCTATCCCAACCAACAAGCTTTGAATGGTTACCTATTCAGTCCCGATCCCTTCCATCATGGAGAAAATCCCTCTCTTTATGGAATCCTTATCCCACTAACAGTGGATCTCATCCCTTGGAAACTTGGCATGATTTCCCTGTAGCTCTGCATCTTTTACTACTTTCAAAACTTTCAAAATCATAGAATTTATTTGTGGATAGGTTTGAGTTCCTTGCCATGGTATTTTTTTTATTTTTTTCTTCTTTTCTCTTTTGGTTTTGAAAGAGACACAGGTTTCCTCAAGAGAGGTTTTCAACCTACTTGCCTTCCTTGGGCACCTCAAGGGAGTTTTTCACCCATGGATCTTTTTATTTTTATTTTTTCACTCTTGGGTTTCCTCAAGGAGGTTTCCAACCCAAGAGTTGGCTTAAGATGCCTCATAGAGGTTTTCATCCAGGCCTCTTATTATTAGTCTTTTCACAAATAAAACAATTGTTAAGAATTGTGTTACTTGGAAGTTAGGACACTTCCAATCACATTTACCTCCTTTCTAATGGTTCTAATGAACTCCACCCTCGATAGAGGTCTTTTGTAAGATTTCAATATGTATCCATTGACAAGCAAGGGAATACCTTCCTCATCAATGGTCCTCATTTGAACAACCTCATTGTCATGGCACTTCTCTATAAGGTATGGACCTAACCACCCTTTCATCAATTTTCCTTTGAGGTCCTTGAACCTGGAGTCATATAGAAGAGCCTAATCCCCTTCTTGAAAAACCTTTTTGTTGATGTTCTTGTCATGCCAAACCTTCCTCTTTACTTGGATAAATTCAGTGTGTAGGAGTGCCTACATCCTAAATACATCCAAACCATTTAATTGGAGTAGCCTCTCCTGTTATGCCTTTCTAACATCCAAATTCAACTGTGTTGTCATTCTCAAGATGTTGTACTCAAACTGAATGGAGAACAATGCCTTCTTTCCATAGAACAAGTCTTAAGGGGTGAAACCAGGGGTTGTCTTCGAGGTCGTATTATAGGCCCAAGTGGCCTCCACTAGTCTATCAGCCCAATGTTTTTAGTTGCTACTCACAACCTTGGTGACGATGCCTTCCAATTCTCTATTGGTGACTTCTACTTGTCCATTAGCATGAAGATGATAGGTAGTTGACTTCTTGTGTTTTATCCCATGTTGTCTCACCAAATTTTTTATCAGATGTGATGTGAATTGATCTCCCTGATTAGTGACTAGTTCTATAGGGTACCCAAACTTGTAGAATACATTATCACTTAAGAACTCAACCACTTTCTCCTCTGTTTCTACCTTGACAACCTTGATCTCAGCTCACTTTTTCAAATAATCAGTGCATACAATTATGTACTTTTATTGCCCTGATGGTGGATCGATGGGCCGAATGAAAACCATACCCCACTTGTCAAATGGCTGTAGAGTCACCTGAGGTTGCAAGGGAATTTCATCCTTGGGAGAAGGTTTTCCCATCCTTTGGCACTAATCACATCGATTGGTATATCTTCTTTCATATTGGTGGAGAGTGGACCAATAGTAGCTAGCTTGCAGTACCTTGAAAAATTTCCTCTTGGCTACAAAGTGACCTCCATAAGGCCCATCATGATAGGCTAGAAGGATGTCAAATACTTCCTTCTACATGACACACCTCCTCAAAATTTTATCTGGGCCCAGCTTGAACATATTTCCCCCAATCCAAGTGAATATGGCGCTCTTCCTTATAATTCTTCCCTTCTCCCTAAATGACTGATTTGTAGGGAACTTTCCGGTAACTAGGTAGTTGGATATGTCAGCAAATTATGGAGAGAGAAATAAAATACAAAATAAATTATCATCTAGAAGTTTATCATCAGTCATTCCTTCCTCACCTATAGGAAAATAAAATCTAGACAAAAAATATATAACTACATTTTATCTACCTGGCTTATCAATGATAGTTAAAACAAACTATTGTAATAAAAACAACCATTCAATAATTCTAGTATTCACATCAAGCTTATTCATAAAGTATTTAATATCATCATGGTAAATATGCATAAGGGTTTGATAACTAGTGATGTAGTGTCTGAATTTGTTCAAGGAATGGACAATAACTAGGAGTTCCTTTTTAGCCACAGTGTAGTTCAATTCAGCCTTGGACAAATTTTCTCTAATGAAGTAAATGGCATAAGGGAACTTGTCATCTATCTGGTCTAGAGATGCTCCTATAGCTTCGTCATATGCATCAACATTTATGTGGAAAGGAAGAGCTTAATTTGGGCCTCTGAGTTTGGGTGTAGCAGTCAACTTGTCCTTCAAGATTTCTAGGGCCTCTTGGAAACATTCTGACCAACAAAATTCAAATTCCTTGGCTAGCAGTCCAGTCAATAGTGAGGCTAATTTGCTAAAGTATTTGATAATTATCCTATAATATCCATATAAACCCAAGAAACTCGTGACATCCCTCTGCTTTTGAGGAATATGGACCCTTTTTTATGATTGAAATTTTATTTGGGTCGGCGTGTAGTCCTTCATAGGATATGAGTGACCCAAAATAGTTCATGCATTCATTAATAAATCACACTTCTCAGGAATAATTGATAGGTTCATTTCAATGCACTTATTTAATACTTTCCCCAAGTTAGGGAGAGCCCTTAGGAAGTCACAAAGTCATGGAATAACTCAACATAGATGCTCATAACTTCCCTTTGAAAAGTGGAAGGGGCATTACATAATCCAAAAGGAAGGACCCTATAACCAAAGGTACCCCAAGGAAAAGTGAAGGTGGTTTAAGGTGGTTTTATCTTAGTCCTTTGGGCTGATCTGGATCTGATTATAAACACTGAATCCATCTGGGAGAGAGAAGAACTTCTTCCCTGTAAGACCATCGAAGACTTGCTTAATGAAAGGTAGAGGAAAATGGTATTTCTTAATGAATTTGTTTAGCTCTCTATAATCCACGCCGATCCTCCACCTTCCATTCTTATTTGGGACCAAAACTAGAGGAGACACCCACTCACTATCTGAGATGAGATAAATGAACCCTACATCCAACAAATTCTGTAATTATCCTTTGACTATGTCTTGGAGGGTTGGGTTCATTCTTCCCTAAGGTTGGCGCATTCATTTGCATCCTTCCTTAATGTAGATGTGGTGAGTACACACCAAAGGATGCACTCCCTTCATTTCCTTATAGCTCTAGGAAAAAACATACAATTGCTCTCTCAGCATGTTGCACAACTTCTCTTCCTGATGGGCTGAGAGAGAGGGGTTGATCTTAATTGTTTTAGATGGACCAAATTGTACAATTTTTACATGAGTAGGACTTGACCAGCTCATCAAGAGTCATGGTGTTAGGGGGCTGGTTCTGGAGGATTTGATCAATGAGGTCATCTTTGTAGGTTTTAACCCCGTACAGAAATGACCTGCATATGAATTCTAAATCACAGAAAAATAAACAATTCGAGAGCATAACACATAAAAAACACATATGCACAGAGATTTTCCCCTGGATCCCAAAACCGGGACTACCAGCTTGATTTTTCATTATATTCCTTTCAATGTTACAATACATATTTATACATGCCGAAGCATCCAATACCTTGGAACGAAAAACCATCACGTCCAATACAAGGACCAAAACCATCGCATCCAATACCATGGACCAAAAACCATTCGCGTCCAAAAACATGTCGAAAATCATGCACAAAACCATAGGTGGGTCCACCCAACCTAACATAGGGTCCAAAACCAAAATTTTCCAGGGCGCTGCCTCGGACACCATAAAGTGGGGTTACAGGTACCCCTCAAACCCCCTATTAACTATGTGGAAAGAATATAACACAACCCAACAATCTTTGGCAGGTTCCCCCCTCCTATACTTAGCACCATGATTAAACAGATTATTGGGAGTCATAAATGAGATTGACATCTAATGCTTTATCCAACCTTGTGGGCATACCGTAGTACAACAAAAAATTTGATTGGTTTTACTCCTTTCCAACTCATTTACAACATGGAATTAGTTATACTGATTGAATATGAGATATTGCCTTTGAAACTGGCAATTGAATTATTACTAGCCACTTCTTCCGAAGAAGAACAGTTCCTATACTTAGCACGTACCGATGAGACTCATCGTGATCTTGCATTAGCTACTGAGCACCAAAAGAAACGAGTTAAATCACAGTATGACAAAAATGTCAAACCTCATTCATATCTAGAAGGTGATTTAGTCTTCATCTATGATCAAGAGAATGATAAGTTAGGCATTGGTAAATTCGAGCCTATGTGGCATGGCCCTTATGTTGTAAAATGTGCAGTCATGAAAGGGGCCTATGAACTAGTTGATTATGAAAAAATTCCTTTGGGAAAGCCCAAAAATAGTCTTTACCTAAAGAGATATTATGATTATATTTTTCGGTGAAAATTTTGTATATTTTTGTACCATAGTTTACGTGTGGCAGTTTTTAGCAACTTTTTACAATTTTCAGCTACTTCTCTTGCTTATCTTATGTTACACTTGATTTTTAGATGTCGATGCTCCCTCAAGATTAAATTGGCATCGCTGATGGTGCTAGTCATAGTACTCAAAATTTATCTTCTGCAACTTGGGTCATTTATTCGCCCATAGATGAGTTAGTTTCTATTCATGGGACAATATTACATAATATATTGCAGTGATTGAGCTATTATATGATGCCACTACATTTGGATTCGTTGATTGATCATTGGGTTAGATTCACAACTCGTCGTCTTACATTTGAATGGTGTTTATTTAGTAATAAGTGCTTCCATGTTAAGGATGTTTTTGCAGGTTCATCTCTTGGAAAGAGAATTTGATTATGTTGAGTATCAACATATTCTGAGAAATCTAAACACATTAACAAATGCATTAGCTAATTATGTGTTAAATTTGCAATTGTAAAACATTTGAAAAGAAATCAATGTAATATTCATCCATATATTATACAAGATAGACTGAAATAGAAATAGTGGATTTCATTAGATAAGTGTCTATAAAAAGTGTGGCTTTTACAAAAATGTCATCCAAAGACATGAGATCTCGTAGCCTTTATTTTCTGAACATGGCAGTACATCATCAGAAAACAAAAATCTAGCCCTCAAACTAGTGACTATGCATGATTATGGTCATGGTATCATACAATAGCATGTGTTACTCGTCGTAGAAAACAACTAATAGAAATGGGAAACCCCATAATGTGCCTCTGATAGTGAAGAGGAAGATCATCTAGCATGACATCTGGAATGTCCAAGGTCAACCTCTCAAGGTTGTGCTCTATACCTGTCAATACCTCTGTCGCATTTGGGTTTGACTCTATGGGAGCTACTAGTTGCTCACCATGCTTATCATATCTGTGTAATCTAGCAATGTCAGTGGGGCCACATCTGCATGATCATTTTGGAAAATTAGTTTTGGATGCCAAAAAATAACAAAAAGATTGGAAAATATAAAAAAATCCACCAAAGTGTGAATTTTTGCGTATGTTACCCCACTATATCCCATAAGGCAATGGCATGTCCAGATCACTTATGTAATCCATCCCTGAGTATGGGAAATCCTCAATAATGATGATTTGGTTTTCCAACTAATCAAAGAAGTCATGCGTATATCTGATCATTGGTCCTTAGCCACCTCCGTCGTGTGCCATAAGTGTAACCCATTTCAGCATCTGAGGGTCACGGGTTCCTCCTCTCCCTATAGCTACCTATGGAGAAAGAAGAGGAATTCACTCTAGAGAAAATGAGATAACGAAAGAACCATACCCAAAGTTTGTGAGTATGCATGTTCTGACTCTAGTCAATTTCCCTTTTATATTGGCAACTACAACCTCACTCTAGTTGAATATAGTGGGTTGCAAACACTACATGGCTATTTGCATCTAAGACTTTGTGAGTAAATGCAGAGTTGCACTACCGCATATCCATGCAATAGTAAACACGATGGCTTTCAAAGGAACCCGATAAATGGTCTTAATGTCAATTCTCCCATATTTGAGAGAAGATCCATCAGTACAATGTTGTAACAAATAGGTGGCATTAGTTTTGCCACCTCACCTATGCCCAAACATATTGATTTCCACCCCATGACGTGGAAGTCCTGTTAGGAAGTAAATGTCATCAACATCAATGAGAAGTATGTGGCCTTTGACTATGAAACATTATTCTTAAATGTTCCACTTTCCCACCATATATTCAAGCAAGTCTAATTGGGCTTTCATGCCTAGAATGGTGAAAATTTTGTAAAGGAAAAAATTTCTCAATGCCTGTATGGTTTCTGGATGGTTTAATGAAACTATGTCTTCCTAAAAATTTTGATGCTCTCTCCATTCCATATTTGTGGATCAAAAACCTGCAAACAAGCATAAGATATCATTCGAAGAAATCATAGAAAAATTTAGCAAGAAACTTGGGTGATTTTCAGATTATTTTTTTTCCCTCAGCATTGTGCGTAGCCAACTATGATGAACAGTGTGAATGTGCATGGCTATATCTTTAGAAACTGCACACATTGTGTTTTTCTTTGTTAAAAAATCGGTCGATCTGTGCAGGCCCAATAAGGGTGACCTACGCACATCGAGGGCGATCTTAATTTTTGAAACCCTCCCGAAAAATTCAAAAAACTACAGTGAAATTCTAAATTAAAAAAAAAAAAAAAAAAAAAAAAAAAAAAAAAAAAAAGTTAAAAAATCAAACGAAGATCTTAAAGAGATAATCTACCTGAAAAAAGACAGCTCATGATTTCACCCAACGGTTTGCCTGGAAACCGTCTCTGAAGTTTCTAGTGAAAATGACCTCTATCACTCTCAAAAGGTTAAAAAACATAAATGGTAAAAATATTTTTACTTTTGGGTTTTTTATAAGTTTTTTAGGCCTATTTAAATATTTTTTTTTTGCCTATTGACTTTTTAAATCCAAATATATGGTTTTTTTGCTTTATTTTTTAGTAGAGATAATTATTTTGAGTGTAAGTGTGCAGGTTACAGGTTATTTATGGGAATGGATCATTTTGGTATTGAGTATATTTTTGTCACTTTTTCAAACTCATTAAAACTTACAAAAAAGAGAAACCCTAGAGTTCTATTTACACCCTTTTCAGACTCCTTAAAAATGAAAATATCGTCGAGTACTTGATTTCTCGAGCTTGTAAAAGTAAATGAAAAATTGTCTATTTAGTATAAGTTTATCTGTTTTATGGATTGAAATAGACTATTTAGGAAAAATGTATACATTGACTAACCATGGTCAATAGATTTATCTCCTTCATTATCTTACCGTTTTTCGGGTTTGAGGGACTAAATTTACGAAAAAGAACATTGTGAAGTTTACTTATGTTTTTCTCCTAACTCCCGAAAACTGAGAAACAATGAGCTTTACTTTCTCTGGGCTCATTAAAATTTATGTTGAAAGAGATGAACTATTTTTATTTTTCATGTCTTTTCAAACTCTCTAAATATGAAAACGACATTGAGTCACCCCTTCACCGGACTCATAAAATTTATACAGTGCATGACTCATTAAGCATGACGAGACCAAACCACTCCTTCTTAGGGTTCATTAAAAATAATTTGGAGGAATCGTTTGAAGGATGAGCTTACAGGAAAATCATATGTTATCCTCCTCAAGATTGTAAAAAATAAAGAGGTACTTGCTAATAATGTTGGGGGAAACATGAGGAAGAATCTTTGTTTTGTATTTGTAAAAGGAAATATGTTTATCTTGAACATCACACTCTGTCACTTTCATGTCTAGGTTGGTAAATCCATTTTTTACTCAGTTGACCATGCCTCATTGAAAGTATTTAGTTGGTTTGGGTTTTATTTTTTTAGTCAAAGGTTGCCAAGTCACCATGTCATGTCTCTGATATGTTCAAGAGAATTCCAACCTCAGTCAAATTACTTTTCTAGACATCGCCTTCAGTTGCACCAACTGTCTCTGAGTTTGTCCTAGATTAATCCAAATTGTTGTTCTTCAAACTTTGAAATATATTTCGTATCATAGGCCCTCCTAATATGGGTCGCTTCCTATCGACTTCATCTCATTATCTAGGAAGTTGATATAGAAACCTTCAGTACCTTGAGGCATACATGCCTTAATGGAAGGTTTCTGTCCTTCGACGACAAGTTCTCATCATTGAACTTCGATCGAATTATTCTATGAGTGTTCGACATTAGCACATCTATTCACACTTCATAGATTGTATTGGAAGTACCTTGAGATCCATTGTCATTATTGGTGGTTTCTCTTCCACTTGTTAATAGTTCACATCATTGACCAGTAATCAAGTGGTTTCTACCATGATCGACTATGGGACATCCATTCACATGGCTAGATTCATACTATGGATGGAGAGAGGAAGATCAAGACCCTGGATCTAGGTTCATCCATCCAGGCTACATGGATTTATTAATCATTCATAATTGTAAACATAGATCCATTGATGGCTGCATCTATACTATGTGATCTATTGACATGGATCCTCATATGTATTTTCATACTTTAGTTTGAGATATTTATGTTCTGAATATGGGAATGCCTACCTCAGTGATGATATTATATATTGAATTGTAACTTTTTTTTATTGTTTTAGGTCTCATATTGTAGTATATAACCCAAATCTTGGCATAATAAAGCACTTCAGTCATCCAAATATCTCTTCTAACTTTTCACTTTAGGGGGCAATCTGTTACATGTCATTTTGTCGTTGGAATCTAAATTATCCCAAAGAAAGTGGAATTTCTAGATTCCATGGTACAAGACCCTATTTTTGGATACTTTTTCAGTTCTCTAGTTCATTTTCGAGCATACGCAGAGAACACCATTAGGCATTGCGCATAGGTACTCATTATCTTACATTGTGACCTGTGAACATGACTTAACACATGTAAAATTAAAAACTAAAGTCTAGAAGTAGCGTTGATAGCATCTATCCCAACCAACAAGCTTTGAATGGTTTCCTATTCAGTCCTAATCCCTCCCATCATGGAGAAAATTCTTCTCTCTGTGGAATCCCTATCCCACTAATAGTGGATCTCATCCCTTGGAAAGTTGATCCTAAACTTCCCACTCATGGCCTATAAAGCTAACCCAAGCCTAAATATTGAGAAGGGTTGTTGGAAGTAGGATTATGCTGCAAGAGTAAGGTTGGAAGGCTATTCATTCAAGGAGAGGGTTGGAGATTATGGGAAGGGACTTGCAACATCAAAGAACATGGTTGTAAGGTTATTTTTCATTTTATTAATATAAGGCAATCATTCTTTCTCAATTACATCTCTGTTGATATAATTTGTGGGATTCCTTGATCACCTACATAGATTGTGATTGCATATTGATTAGTTTATGGTATATGATTAGTTATTTAGTCCATTTATCTTATGATTATATATTTCATGCTTTGATCTCTTGTTCGTTTCTATTGAAGAAGATCCCTTTTAGGATGTCATGGAGAAGTTGTGGGGAGTGATGGGAGGACCTCTGGAGAATCAAGGAGAAGATGAATGAGAGCTCTGAAAGGGACTTCATCAATCATTTCATTTAAATGGTAAGCGGCCTCTTTCATCATATTGGTTTTAGTCAATGATATTCTAGAGAAAGGTATAAGTTCATGATTGTTTGTTGCTAGGTTTCTTTGAAGTCTAGGGAGATCACTCTTGTCCACAAGAGGGATAAGTCCACATAAAAATGAATCCTTTGTCATGCAATAATATTTTTATCCAAGTAAACAAGAATATCAGATATATTCTTCATGGTACCTTTAATAATTCTCTTTTAGCTACATTGTATGACTGAGTACCCACTATAGAAAACTCAATAGCATAGCCTTCCAAAGCACTATTCAACCAAAAGTCAATTGTGCAAGAAATATTGTTACTTACAGAGTTCACCCTTTGGATTAATTTTGGAGTCAAATTGCATTGTACAATAGAGTGCAAGTCCCATTTTACTCTACCAACCTTTGCAACCACTCAACCAAGATGAAAAATAACTCAACAAAGAAAATTTTGTGAAAATATGTAAAGACATACCTTTGCATCCATTTCTTAGGGTTGATCCGCTAAATTCTACTATGTTCTACATTGAACTCATGTTTTTTTGTTTTCACCTAATATTTAATTTATTCCATATTATGCCTCCACATCCACTCCAATTGCAATTATTGGTCCCAACAATAGAGCTATTTGTTGGTGTGCAGGGGGTATACCTGGTTTTAATGTGAATCAACTAAAAAAACCCCTTCAGACACTGCTCCTTTTGGCAACACATGCAAGTAGGTGAAGTCTCACCTGAGGCATCTATGTGGGGTTGTAGGAACTTGAAAAATTATACAATGATGAATGTGATGGAAACCTTACATTATCATTACCATGTTCAACATATTATTAATTACTATCATTTAGAAACAAAAAAATGAGTTATACCACTATTTTGTGCAGTAAATCCATTATGCATATGTTTAACAAAACAATAGTATGGAAAATGGAAAAACCATCACATAAAATGAAAACACACAAAATAGGAAAAAACTTAATCTCTTTATTATAATTGAGAAATATTCATTGCAATTATATATGTTGTGACTCACTAGCCTAGTAAATCATCATTACAATGCAAAACTAGATGTTTCCGATATACCAAAATCTATCAAATCATATCAAAATTATATCCACATATTTGTCCTTTTACCCATTGGTATTTATCTATATATATGTTTAAATTTGAGTGCAAGTTGACCAAAAACCCCTTAATAGTAAAATATTTCTATAGGCGTTAAACATTACTATAATCTAGCACATACAAAATAAGCCCAACAGCTTTCCTTATTCTTCGCATTTCCACATGATGAGACTTTGTTGACATTCCTTTGTAGTTCTCCTCTACGTCAATCCCCAAAACTTGTTACCCAAAATATTACTCCAACATCATTTATGGAACAAATGAAATTGAAAAAATGGAACCCCTTTTCCTCCTAGTGGCCTAGTAATAGCATAACCTGATAGCCTACTAGTGGTTAGATTTGACTTCCTCAACTCTTAGCTGGAGTTACTGATAAGTCCCATCAATAGGTATATCTTGAAGTTCATTATGCTATCCTCCAGCCTTAAAACTATCATTTTATCACATTAATTCACATTTTTTGTTATAATATTCTCTGTAAGAAGAGTAAAAGGTGTTTGTCATAGTATGTGGCCTATTGTGATTAAATTGCAGGAAAAAGGAAACATGTTCGAGGCATTTACTATTTAGGGGCTTGATGAAGACAACCAAGAGGGGGCCGTGGGGTTTTGGTCTAGTGGCAAGCAGATGATTTGCTAATTCGTTCGTGCAGCTATGCAGGTCACGAGTTCAAACCCCAAGAATATTCGAGGGACGTTCAAGGCGGCCTGGGCGGACCCTCCTAGAGGTTATAGAGGTAGCCGACGGGATTCGACCCCATGTAATGCGAGTACGATACCACCGCCGTTGTCGATTCCTCTAGTATAAAAAAAAAAAAAAAATATATATATATATATAATATATATATATATATATATATATATATATATATATATATATATATATATATATATACAACCAGAGGGAATCTAGGGAAGCTTTTCCACCTCATTAACTCTCTAACTCGGCTCAAGATCACCAATTCCTCACACACAATAGTTGAGTAACTCCAAGTGCATGAGAAGTTCAAGGAAGAAAAGATCTACAATTTCAAGATCAAGGAGGGAATCACTCTTATTTTCAAGGGACCTGCTATTAGCTACCCTTTTGTATAAATAAACGAGTTGAAAGGCTCATGAGGATTCAAATTTTTTATTCAGCTAGGAGTAGCTATTGAGCCCAGGGCTTGACATTGTCATTGTTAACTTTCATGTGATGTATGCGACTACTATTTTGTAATAATGAGAATTTGGTTATTAAGCTACATTCGAGGTAGTTTTAGAGGGCTGAATCCCTTGGGTTCAGGCCCAACACAGAGGCTTTGGTCCATCTTCTATATTTAAGTCTTGTTCTTAGTTTAAAGTATTTCACGTCTTTATTTTATTGCAGTAGATGTTAATCTATAAAAACTCGTGATCACAAGCTTCCCTATCACCTCTCTTGTAGGAAAATGGTTGGAAGGATTTACAATCTCAGTTTAAAAACATTTTGTTTATAATCTCTTGGAAACAAATAGAGTTAGTTGTCCTTCTTCATATTTACTTTCTGCAAATTAGGAGTTAGTTTAGTGATTAGAATAGTGTTATGGCATAGGATATATGTTATACAAATTCAACTCATTTTTTCCATAATAGTTTATATCCTTGTGTTAATCATCAATTGATGCATGCATGTGGTTAGTTGCAGGGTTGTGTTGATTTGCAAGGGATGGAAATCATGAGGCTCATTAATAAGTAAACTATATGGGTCACAATGCCACTCACCAGCTTATTAAATTGATTTTTCTCACGTTTATCTACATATTTTGTTATATTTTTCTTAGTGAGAAGAGCAAAGGTGAGTTACTATGTCATGTGGCCTAATGTGTGTTAAATGCAAGAATTGGAGAAGTTTAGGTTAAATTAAGTGTAGGAATTTAGAGTGGGCAAGAAAGGGATATTTTAGGAGTTGGTATCCCTCCTTAACTCAAATCATTCGAAGATTCCTCCACTCTGTCTCATCATCTTGGTGTGACTGACAACCAAGCAAACCAAGTTCATTGGCAACCAAGCTAGTGACACTCAAGGAAGAGTTATTCTCTAGTTAAGGATCCAAGTATCCTTATTTTATAGGGAGATGTTGGTATCTCGAGTTTTGCATAAATAAGAGAGCCAAGGGACTCATTAGGATTGAATTTTTTTTAGTCAAGAGGCCATTTTGAGCTAAAAAATTATGACTGTTATTGTTTTGATGTACTTGAAACTTTTATGATAATGAGAAATTCTATTTTGATCGAGCACTAAGTTGACCTAGAGGGCTAAATCTTTTGGCTTAGGGCCCAACCGTAGCAACAAAATTTCCTCTTTTCTAACTGTATTCTTAACTTAGAATGATAGTTAGCTTCTAAAGTTTATTTATGTCTTTCTGTTAGCTTAGCAAGTTCCTTAAATTGTTTCTTAACCTTGTTTCCATTAGGTTAAAGTAGTAGATTATTGTTGTAGTTTAGTGAAGGAAATTATACTATAAAATATTGTGACAATGGCCCCTCTCTTATTTCCCTCATGGGACTATGATTAGAGGAACCCACTCTCACAGCCCCAAAAATAGAGTTTGTCTTTTGTTTATTGTATATATTAAGTTTCATTCTTATTTAGATAACTGTTTATGATTTCTTGGAAGCATCTGTAGTTGTTACCTTGTTTTCTTAATGTTTCTATAGCTTAAAAGGAAATCCATTTCATAGATCTAGTCCTTAATAGTTGATAGATTAGCTTTCTCAAATTCAACTCACCATTTCCATGTGGACATGTAGTGATTTATAAATGAAAAGAGAAAGAAGTTTTATTGTAGGGATTGTTGATATGCAGGAAGGGACTCCTCCAACCTGCTTCATCTAGGTCTTCTCTACCTTCTATCGAGGCATACCAGCCCATAGTTTGAACATTTGTTTTCCAACCACCGTGAGCAAGTTGCTTTGGGAAAATATGACCTCTTTTGGGTGTTGGGCTTGGCCTTGGGCATTGTTCACCTTACCTACACCTCATATCCCTATTCTTACCCTCCAAAGCCTCTCAGATAACTTCTTGTAGTAGTTCAGGACATCCTGTAGTAGATCAGGACATCCTGTAGCAGTTTCTTGTAGCAAACATGTAGCAGCCTATTTTGACCCTATTTCGACCTAAAATGATAGGATAACCTAACATAGGAGTAGGATAGCCCCTCAGCTTGGACTTCATGACCAGAAGTTCCATCTAGACCATCTTTCCCATTCATTTCCCTCCTACAAGATCAAATATCATTAGCTTTTATATTTCTGAAGCTAACAATTAAGACTTTTTCTAAAAATGTGAATGGGATAGTTAATGTATGAGTGTTTGAATTATGAAATGATAGAGTAACTTTCTTTTTTCAAGGAGTCCTGATAGCTAGATGATCAATTTCAAGATTAGCATAGTTTCTTTCTGCAAGTGATTTGTGTCATTTCATAGCTAGATGATTTATGACATTTCATAGCATTTACCATTTGGCAACTTTAATTTCCTAAATAGACAGGCATTTACTTTCCCTACACTACAAATATCTTTACATTCACTGTCAGTAGTCATATTCCCTTTATTTCAATAGAGGCTTGGTCTGGAACCCCAATGGTTAAGTGCCCCAGTTGAGAAGTGACATGAGTAGAATGATGCAATTGTTGTGTATATAGCATTGTTGCCTCCAAGTTTGTACGAAACCTTGGGTTTTGATAAAGTAAAGTTGGTAGCCCTAGTTATTGCAGCATTATTGCTGCAATACTAAGGCTCATCACCTTTTGGTGTCGTTTCTTGGGAGGTGTCTAGGTAGATGTAATTTCTGCTTCTCTTTCTAATTTACATTTCTTAGGTAGATGTTATTTTTCTTTCCTTTCTATTTTACAATTAATTTTGAAAAACAAATAAAAAGAAAAAAAATTGTTTCATGCCTCCTAGGAGTAAAGACAATTTAGGGAAATTCTTGCCAAATACCCCCACATCATCAAACAGTCAACCTTCCCTCTTCCTTGGTAACTGTCAGCTTCCCTCTCTGACTGCAAGGGAATTAGACGACCCATTAGGTGAACAAACAAAGATCTTTGAAAAGCCTATTGGGGAAGAAGAAGAAGAAACTATTCCACTCACTTACACCATGGCTGAAAACATAAATGAGGCTGAAAACAAAAATGATGGTGCTTTTCCCATTAGAGAGAATAATGGAGATGCTAGGATGAAAAACATAAGCCCCTCTGCCCTTACTCACTTCCATGGCTTAACGTTAGAGGACCATGATACCTTTCTGTTTGAGTTTTTTTCATCTACAAAACTTATGATTATACCTCTAATGAATAGAAGTTGAATTTGTTCCCATGTACCCTTAAGGATGCAGCCTTGCACTGGTACATGGGTTTACTTGGGGACAACGCCACTACCTGAGCTCAAATGCAACAAGCCTTCAACAACAAGTACAGGGACTATTGTAGGTCCAAAGACACCAAAGTTGAAACATTTAGAATGACCTTGGGATATGATGAATCCTCGGAAGATTATGAGGAAAGGTTCCAACTCATTTACAAAAGGGCCAGATGCACCCTTGATCCTGAATCACTAAAGTTAGTCCTTCTTAGGGGAATTAGGGGGGACGTTATGGAATCCCTAAACATGTTGTCCGAAGGGGACATTTATCAGCTATCTTATGATGATATCAAGACAGTTTTCAAAAACCATTCTAGGGCTACCAGAAAGAAGGATAGTGTTACACAGTAAAATGTCACTGCCATCATGCCAGTCTCCCTACTGTGTTGTGAAACCATATTCACCTATGCTCATGCTCCTCAAAATGGCTAAAAAACCCTCTTTGCCTAAGTTAAATGAATCATCGCATCTGTTAATTAAATAACCGCGCTGACAGGGGGGGTTAGTGTTATTACTGCGCTGCCAGCGCGGAAGAACACGTGTTTTCCATGCTGGTCCCATTTTACGGACAGCGTGCCCTCCGTTTGTCCTGTTGAGCGCTGACCAGACCTCCTCTATAGTTGATCTGTGATGTCAGCGCGCCAGATCAGTGTCTCACCCGCGCTGATCCTGTTTGGGCAAATTTGTTCTAACAACCAACCTTCCAGATCCCTCTAGACTTGGTTGTTAGCATTGTTGAGGTCGCCATCCTTTCTCTGGTATGTCTGTTCAACTGACCATCCACTTATCTTGGGGGAAAGCTCATCCTTTACCTATTCATGGAGACTCCTTCTCCTTTATAAGCCTCCTCCATTGCCCATGAGCAGCTAGTTTGGAACATATAGACTTTGATTGAGGAATTCTTAGTGCATTAGTGCTGCTCTTTGTAGGCATTTGGTGTGTTGTGTGGGGATTGCTTTTGAGCTTGAGGAAGGTCATGAGTTTGTGCCTTGTATGTGAGAGAGAGACATCTTTGACTTGTGAGATTTACTCCAAAGGTGAATGCTTGGAAGACATGCTGGCTGGACCCTCTAGAGAAGGACTCAGCGTCAGGACTTCGGTTGTACCTTACTCTATTTTCTGATTAATAAATATAGATGACTACTCTTATGGTTCCATTTCCATTTGTCCTATGAATGATTAATGTAAATTGTATCCTTCCTGACTGATACATAGTTGTTGTTAGTAGATTTTACGCTCTTGTTTGCCCTCTCTTTGCTTGTGCAGGTGTTCGTCCGCGAGGATAGTGGGGAATTGTGATCGGCTGGAGCGAAGGAGCGAGAGGATCATCTCTTCGACAAACATAGCGTTGGAATCCAAGTAGGTTTCTCTCACCCACTTGTTAACTACAACTAGGAACCTGCAGTGTAGCATTGTTTGATTGTTGCTAGACCCCCTTTGGGCTAGTAGGGATCGCCTCTATCCGTAGAGGGGATTTACCTCTCCAACAATTTGGCGACTCCACTAGGGAGCTTGCTTGTCTCTTTGTATGTCACCTTTGTTTTGATTATTGCTCCTTTGTCAAGGTTTGGGGATTGTTTTGTTGTTGGTTTGTTTCTGGGTTCGTCCTAGGGACTACCTTAATTGCCTTGAAAACCTGTTGCTTTGGTTTGGAAGTTTTTGTTCAAATTTATTCGCTTTTCAGCCTCAGCGCGTTTTATTTTAAAACAGCTGCGCTGACATCGCATTCTGTCTTCTTTGTTGTCTCTGTCATCGCGCTTGTATATTCAGACAGTCGCGTTGACCTGGTTTTTCGGACCAGCGCCCTTTATTTGTGTCCTTCCGCGCTGACAGCGCAAAGTTGCTACAGACACTTTTCTGTCATCGCCTTGTTGCTGTAGGGTCACCCGCGCTGATCCTGTAAAAATTCTTTTTGTCCAAATTGACCTACTGAACCTCTTGGTTTTGGCTTTCCCCTGCTTTTTCTACTTGGCTTTTGGCTTGATAACTTTGTTTAAACCGTGACTCGCTTGCTTGCAAGGCCTCGTTCCACGAGAGCTCGTTTATCACTTGTTTTCGGTTTGTGCAAAGCCCTCCCTTTTGCTCTTATTGCTTGGTTTATGATTTGTCTTGACTTGTTGCGATTACTAGAGTGTGTCAGACCGTCGTTTGTCTGGTCGTGGACTCTCATCCTTCGGGTGTTCGCTTATCTCCATTGATTTCACACTCAAACTCTAGGACATCTAGTGGTCGTGTGTATGTCTAGCCTCCCCTTCGGGATTTGGTGTTCTTGGTTGGCCAGCCAACTTCGTTCTTGTTTTCATGTTTGTTTGGTGGTTGTTGAAAGTGATTGATTGTGTTCCAAGCGGTTTGCTTTCCTCCGTTGAATTCCTCATTGTCTTGTTGAGCTTAGATTACAATAGCTCATAAGCCTTTGTGTTCCTTTGATTTGGGAAACTAGTTTAGTGACTTGGGAATTGTCTTGTGTGTGCATTGAGTGATTTAGTTTTTCACTTAGTGTTGCTATCTCTCTAATTAATTTTAAGAGAACTTTTATGTCATTGGAAAAGTAGAGCAAACTAGTATCTTTTGCATTAATAGTTGAAAGGAAAAGAGCATTTCGTTATTTTGTGCTTTCAAAAGAAAAGTTTCGTTTCCTTGCTGTTAGTTGCATTAGGTTGCATGAGTGCTTGAATTCGTTTTGTTTGTTTGAAAGATTCTTAACTCTCTTTTAGCTAGAATTCATCGAATGAAATGATGATCTTTGGCATATAGTTGCATTTAGGTGTTTTTGAGAGATCATACGGTAGGACCTGAAACTCAAACCTAATTCAAGATAAACTGTAAAATAAACCAAATTTATCTAAAAACGCATTGGAACTTAACGAAAACATCTAGAGGTCTAGGCTAGAGACGTGTTCCGGCGTCGTTAAACCTAGTAGCTTAACGTTGAGTGGTTGGGTGATTCTTCCACGGTGAGACGATAAGTGTTAGTACGGATTGGGCTCCCACGTACCGTCGCGTATATATGGGGAGACTCCATTAGGCTTGCAACCTTTATCCATAGGAAGCCGAGTTTGCCGCCTTGTAAACCGTAACGCACCGAACACAGCATTCGGGAAGATTGACTGCAGTACGGGAAGTCCTTGGTTCTCATATGATTGCCAAGGTGTATAAGCAGTTTTACGGGTTGCTTGGTAAACCTTTTGCCTAGAACTTCCAGAGTAGTCAGCTTTTGATCCTTTTCAGACTGTCTAACAGAAAAGGTGCCAGCGAGCGTCTTGTCACTTCGTGCTTGTTAAACATTCGAAGGCGATAGAGTCATCTTTTCGTCCTTTTCTCGACTCTTGAAACATGAAAAGGTCAAGTTTGGTTCCTATGTCTTAAAATTCATTTGGCCACGATAACATTACCTGGTTAGATCTTGAGTGTGTTAGTTTGGGTAGGATTCTTTTTGGTTTCCTATGGCAACTTTTCCTGGGTTCACCAACTTAAGTTCCCCTCCTGACGGGAACCCTAGTCATTTCCCTCCTCTTGGGAATGTTGGTGCTCCTTATATGGCGACATTATCCCTTCCAGGGTTAACAGTCGGGTTGCCGGTCTGGTTGTTTTCAACCTCTTTGGTCCCTACCGTGTTGGCTGATGCCCCATCAGTCCCTCCACCTGCACAACATCATGTTGAACCTAAGGTGGACCTCTCTCCTTCGATGCCTACTTCTACGTCTCCTTCTTGTACCTCGCCTGGTGAAAGTTTCGATTCAAGTAACCAGGTGGCTAAGAAAAAGAAGAAGAAGACCAAGAAGAGGAAGTCCCCCAAGAGAGAGGTTACAAGTACGACTGTTCCCATAAGTGCACCTGAAGTCGGGCCCCCTTCCACTCCTCCGTGGAAGGTTAAGTTTCCTTGCCGATTATACAAGGAGGACCATCTTCTTCGTGATTGTCCTGGTATTCCCAGGATCTTAGACATATGGTCTCGTGGTTCGGCCCGCCCCTCATCGTCCACTAAAGCTCAGGGCGATGTTCCCTCATTAGTTGGAAATGGTAAAGGGAATGGGAAGATTCGAATCCCTTGCAGACTTTGTGAAGGAAATCATCCCCTTCACCTTTGTCCACTCATGGATAAAGCCTCCGCTGTTTTGGAAAGTCTCTCAGCTCCCTCGCCCCAACTCCCCGTTGGATATCAACCTCTATCTGCAGCTGCAAATCATCCGCCTCCTGATAATGAGATTGGTTCACATTCCTCTCTTGTCCAGGCCCCTCTTCCCGAACCTGGCTGTCCCCAGCCTGTTCCAGACCAACCATTGGTCGGAAAGAGTGTCGACTGGAGCTCACCTCCTGTTGACCACTCTGTTTCGAAAGAGCCAAATTCCCATGTTCTTCTCGTCTCATCGGATTCTCCTGAGCTAGATGATGGTTTTCCCATCCCAGCCTCTCCAGAGAATGACGATTCGGTCCCTCCCGAGCAGGGGGGCAACCATATGGTTCCCCCACCAATTAGTTTGGTCGTGTCCTTCGATTGGAGTTGTTTGACTACCCCTCCCCTTCCATCCCATGTGCCTTTCTGGGTCACCGCCTATGCCTCTCATATGGCGCTGCCTGGCACTGTGTTAGACAAAGGGGCATCGGTTAGTCTTATGCCCGTTACTACGTGGCGAGCTTTGGGTTCCCCATCGCTTGTACCTGTTGCGCCGAATCTCACCGCTTTCGACGGAGGAACGAGTCAACCATTAGGGATCCTTCCAAAGTTCCCTATCACTTTGGGGGGCAAGACTGTCTATATAGACGTCTCGGTTACCCAAGGTCCTTTAGACTTCGGTCTTCTCCTTGGTCGTGACTATGTGTATGCCATGGGAGCCCTTGTTTCTTCACTTTTTCGTGTGGTTTGCTTTCCACACGATGGAAGAATGGTGACGATGGACCAATTATCGTTCATTCGTCCACAAGCCCCTCCGGCACAATTACCCTTCCCTCCTGGTTCCCAACCACCAGTTGCATCTGTCTCACCTCAGATCAACTACGTGGCTACCTCTCCCATGCCTGTACCCAGCAATGCCTCTATCGTGCATAGTGTTCTGGGGGCATTGGGTCCCGACTTCCGAGACATTGACCTCCCATTGGGAGTGCCAGTCTTGGAAGCCCCAATTTCCTGTTCATTATGATGAAGTTCGATCGGAGCATAGTTCACTTTCCTATGTCAAGCTCTTTAAAAAATGAAACTAGGTTTGGGCCGAGCATAGTTCCTGATCTTGTGTCAAGCTCGTTAAAAAATGAAACAAGGGTTATGAGGGTAGTTCTTTTACTGTGTCAACCTCATTAAAAAATGAAACAACTCCCTTTTCAGATCGAGTCTTTGAT